>JAWQRP010000709.1:0-24646 GCA_033557875.1 Quadriops clusia
CACGACATATTCTTCCCCCCCTTGAATTATTATTCTATTGGTAAAATACCCAATTCTCGCACTGCTATCTTCTTAGTTGTATTGTTGTTTGTCTTGACTGTTGCTACTGTAACTACTCCATCTACACCTGGATGAGTTTGCAATATTCTTCCTAATTTCCATTTGTGAATTTGATTATTATGATCCTTTACCAACACCATATCTCCTATTTTAACATTTTCTTCCTTCCTTTTCCACTTAGACATTTCTCTACATTCATTTGTCCATCTTCGCCAAAAATGTTCTACTAATTGTCTTGATCGTTGATATGTTTTTAATTTATTTATGGGTATTATACAATGATTCTCCTCAGGAAGATTCATCAATTCTTCACCAATTAGAAAATGTGGTGGTGTCAATACTGAGAGATCATTGACATCTGATGATAGTGGTGTTAATGGTCGTGAATTTAATATGGATTCGATTTGAATGATTATTGTATTAAATTGTTCATAATTCAAATGTGCATTAGTACATATTTTTTTTAAATGTAATTTAACTGATTTAATGCCTGTTTCGTGTAGCCCTCCAAAATGTGGTGAACTACGTGGCATGAAATTCCACTTTATAATGTATTTAGTTGCAAAATCGTGTAATTCGCTTGAAGTTTCAATTTTTATTATTTCGTTTTTGATTCCTTTATTAACACCTATAAAATTAGATCCGCTATCAGAATATAATTCTTTAGGTATTCCTCGCCGAGATATGAATCTTTTCAATTTTTTTTTTTTATCTTTTATTTAACGTCAGCCTATTTCCGCATCAGAGGCCAATCACCGACGCCAGAGATTAGGACCACAACTTCTGGAAATTTAGCCAATGCCAGGAATTCCACCTGGTCATTGTGTTCTTTAACGTGCGCGTGGATTATACCTACAACACACGGGACCCCCGGCTTTACATCGCTCCCGGACGATGAGGCACTCAAACATTTTTTCCTAATCAGAAAAATCATCCCCGTCGGTGATCTTTTCAATGCTAAAATAAAAGTTTGACTGGTTAAATCTGTGACTATTTCCAAATGAATTGCTTTAGTCACAGAACAAATAAATAAACAAATGTAAGCTTTTATGTATTTTGTATTTCGTAAGAAACTATTCTTTATATAAAATGGACCACCGTAGTCCAAACATGTTACAAAGAACGGTCTCACTGTATTAACTCTGAAATTGGGTAATTGACCCATTATTGGATTTTTAAATGTTGGAACTGCTTTGGAAAATATTACGCATTTTCTAATTATATTTTGAATTGTTTCTCTAGCATTTATAATCCAAAATTTATTCCTTATACTATCTAATGTCGTTTGTGAACCCGCATGTAATAATTTTTCTTGATCTCTTGTTATTAATAGTTTTGTGAATATATGTAGTTTTGGTAAAATTATTTGATGTCGTATTTCATATGAAAAATTTGAATTTTCTAATCTATCAGCTACTCGTAAAATTTCCTCTTTATCTAAGAATGGATTTAATTTTAATAAATGACTATTAATTGAAATTTGTTTGCCATTGCTTAATCTTATTATTTCTTCATTAAAACATTCTCTTTGTACAAATTTGATTAATATTTTTCTGGTATTTGTCAATTCGTTCAACAATAAAAATTTAGATTTGTTAATTTTGCCCTTACAATTTGATATGAATCTTCTAATCCAACTGATTACTCTTTCTATTTTAGTTAATGATGAAAATTTTTCAAATATATGTTTAAATATTGTATTATCTTGTTGTATTAACATTATCTTACGTTTCTCGCATTCTGTTTCGTAATTACTATCACCCTTTGTGTAAGTAATGTGATTATAATTCTTATATTGTTTCCTTAATTTCTCATCCCTTTTAAATGTATTTTCTAATCTCTTAAATTTAGCAAGCGCTGCATCTCCACTTTTCCCTAATGTAACATTATCTTTCATAGGTAGAGTTACACTGAATCGACCATTTTCTCTTTTAAACCCTTTGATAAATTCATTTTCACATTCATTTTTAGTTTTATCTTCTAATTCAAAATTCTCTATTTGCCAAAATTTCTCTATCTGTATGGCTAATTTAGATGAATTTTCAATTTTATCAAGTTTACCTGTAATTAACCATCCTAAATGTGAATTTTTTAAAACAGGTTTGTTCTTTCCTAATTCATATTGTTCATTAACTAATATTTTATAAAATAATTCTGCACCTATTAACATATCTATATTAGAAGGTATGTTAAAGTTGCTGTCAAACAAATATTTCCTCTGATGAAGCGGTCAAACCGCGAAACGCATTAGCAATAATAAATTTAATTTTTTATCTAAGGACTATAAACCCAAGATTATAGAAATATTTAAAATTATATAAGTCCAAGAATGTACAAATATTTATAAAATATATATATATATATTGTAGAATTAATTATTAGAGCATCTGTCTTGTTCGCTTCGCTCGAAAGAACTCACGCCTTCGGCACTCGCTTTTAATACAGTAAACTATAGTGAGATATTTAAAGAAACTTTTTATTACAAAATTATTATAAATTAACATTATTTTAAATTAACATTACACTGGCAAACTTTAGAAAAAATTAGAAGTTCACTTACACATGGTAGATATGGACAAGTTTTAGAGGGCAAAATAGAGAATTGTAACAAAAAGCGTATTCCTCTAAGTTAATTAAGCGTAAATCAAAACTAAAGCAAGTATTTCTCTAACACCCTTCTAGAGGGTAACGAAGAAAATACGAACACATTCACTGCTAGTCGTGGTTGGTTTGATAGAATTAAAAAGGGAAACGGATTCCACAGTGTCATTATGTTTTCTTTATGCACTACATTCCATGATGCATTTCGAATTACGATATATTCCATATGATGTATTCCCCGATCATTGAAGATTCCAATAGTGCGGTGTTTTGGCGGAACACTTTACTGGCACTAATCGAGGTATGCCTGTAGCACCTTAAAAACCAATCCGTCGAGAATGAAACTAACATAATTTATCGTTTAAGATTGAAATTTAAAGATGATCTCGATGTGTACGGCGAAGTCCAACTTAAATTTATTGCCCAGTACAAATTCATAATTTCTATCGAAAATGCCGCATGTGACGATTACATCACTGAGAAATTTTGGAAACCTTTAATGGTCGGCTCAATACCAATTTACTTAGGGTCACCAACAATACATGTAAGTCATGAAACTTTATAGTTGCTTTACTCTAAATTATACATTTTTAATTTGCTTTTTTTGTACATTCCTTATTTGCTTTCCTTACGTATTTTTAAGTTTATTTTCATTTGCTTTTTTATTTTGTTTTTTTTATGTGATTGATTCATATTTTTTTTGATTTTTTTTTGTAAAGGAATGGCTACCAAATAATAAATCAGCAATACTCATAAATCAAAATGCCAACATGGAACAAATTGCAAAAGTCATACACGAGTTAAACAAGAACGACACCTTATACAACGAATACCTGCAGCATAAAATTAGACAAAATATTACTAATGCCCACCTCAAGGCAGTTTTAGCGCAAGGTGATTTTGGGGTCCTAGGGTGCAAGGACGAGTTTGTGGTACAAAGTTTCGAATGCTTTGTTTGTCAAGCAGTTCACAAACAAAAGTTTCCTAAGAAAAAAACTAAATCTGTTTATAATTGCCCTCAGCCCCCTAGAGGAAACTCTTGGCACACCCACTGGACTATCGGAAGGTGCAAAGCTAAAGCTTTAGACCATTTTATAAACACTCTTAATGTGACAAAAATTACTACAACAGATTTCCAAAATGAATTTATGAAATATTTTAATAATAATTTATGCTGAATATTTGAGTTATGTACTTATTTTAATCTGGCACAAATAATTTAAAAACTTAATTAAGGGAATTAATTAAGTAATAAAACATTTTCAATGGCCTATAATGCACTATATTGCCCAATCTTACATAATAAATTACATATCATTAACCTGAACCAATGCAAAATCAATATCATTAACAAAACAAATGATAATTTGGTTTAAATGCCCTATAACAAAGGACAAATTCTACACTTAAGTTGAATGTCCTTAATTTGTTAAATAATGGAATAGAATTACGAACATACAGTACATGGCAAGACAATAGTCTTATTTTATTGAGTAAAGAAAGTAGAGGGAAAATGTCTCATCCTAATAATACTATTACCGCTTTATCCACTAACTATTCTGTTCTAAAACGAAACAATAAGAGCATAAAAGGAAAACACTTGACAACGATAAAAAAGTTTATCAAAGATTCAAATTTACTGAAAGATGATGACCAAACAAAAGATATCAGCAAAACAAGAGGCAACAACAAAACAGGAGACAGCATCGAAACAAGAGACAACATCAAAACAAGAGACAACATCAAAACAAGAGTCAACATCCAAACAAGAGGCAGCATCAAAACAAGAGACAACATCAAAACAAGAGACAACATCAAAACAAGAGACAATATCAAGACAAGAAACGATATCAAACCAAGAGGCAACACCGAAACAAAATTTAGCAAAGCAAACGAAACTAATTTTAAAAACTCCTACTGGAAAGATATCCTGTCGGAATTTTCCAATTATTGCGAGAAAAGCACATTACATGGCTTGAAATACGTGGGCGATCCCTCCATCTCTTATTTCGAACGCTTCTTCTGGCTGGTAGCCTTCTGCTTAGCCATTGCCTTCGGAGCCTATTTCATAACAGGTATTTACCAGAAGTATGACAATAGCCCCGTTATAATCAGCTTCAACCCCACATCTGTCCCAATAAACTCCATACCGTTTCCAACAATCACAATTTGCAACACTAACCAAGCTTTAAGGTCACATGCTGAAAGCATCCTTAAATATGGATCAGATATCGAGAAGAAGCTTCTCAACGATTACTGTCAAAACAACAATAGTACTCGAGGAAATTCGGAGACCAATATCACAGGTTGGTCCAACTGGATGACCTGGGCTAACATGAGATTGTTTTTTAGAAATATCAGTCAGTCATGCAGCGACATGTTTCATTTTTGTAGCTGGAAACAAATGCCAGTCAACTGTAGCAGCTGGTTCTTGACTTATTTCTCAGATGACGGATTATGTTGCTCCTTTAATAGATTGCCTCAACATTTAACATACAAAAACCGGGAGCAAGCAGATAGCGTTTATAAAATGCTGGCAGTAGATTGGACACCTATGAAAGGGTATGAGGAAAGTACACCAGCTGATGCAATACCTCGCCGGCCAGAGGGCGCCGGTGCCCATATGGGCCTTACAGTAGTAATCAATGCTGCAATAAAAGAATTTTATTGTTCATCAACTTACAGCATAGGCTTCAAAGTTCGTTTATCAAATCCTTTAGAAACGCCTCAAATGGCTGACTACAGCTTTTTAGTTAACCCTAGCAGTGAATCTAGAATCGTTATTTTCCCACAAATTAATGATGCCGCAGATACCTTAAAAGATATTGATATCGACAAACGACAATGCTTTTTTCCTGATGAAAAATGGTTGCGCTATTACCGGACATATACTGTAATGAATTGCCAGCTTGAATGTCATTCCAATTACACCAGTAAGATTTGTGGTTGTATTCCTTACTTTTTGCCAAGTAAGTTATTTAATTTATAATATTTCTTCCTTAATTCCTATCCTTTACAAAATTACCACTGATACTTTCAGAGGAAGTAAATTCTACAATTTGCGGAAAAAAAGATGAGCAATGTGTTAAAGCAACAAAAGAAGCAATGAGCAGCATGTCCGTTTCCACAAAATTCAACCTAACTTGCAACTGCCTTCCTGGTTGTTTTGAAGTAAGTTACAGCAAAGAACTTACTTATGGAAGGCTAGATAATGCAAGCATACCTCAATCTATCCTTGGAAATATGAAACGGGATCACTTTGTGAAAAACATGGCTGTGCTACGATTTTTCTTTGCTGATGCCCAGTTCCGGAAGTACACAAAAAGGGAAATGTTCGGGTTTAGTGAGTTTCTATGTGAGTATTAATTATACAGATTTAAATATTTAAACATAACAAAACTTTTAAAGTTGAGGTAATTACAAATATATAAATAACGGTTAGTATCGATCTAATTGTAATTTCCTTGCAGCAAACACTGGAGGCTTACTAGGTTTGTTCTTAGGGTTCAGTTTCCTCAGTGCTGTAGAAATTGGTTTTCACTTATCTCTAAAAATTTGTTGCGCTTTTGCAAGATCTAAGACAAGCCAAAATAAAGTTGTAACGAATCATAGAGATTCAGAGAAAAAGGAGGAATTGTATCCGTATTACAACTAAATAATTTGAAGAAAAATGCATGTAAACGTAGATTACGTATATACAATAGCTTCACCAAAATATTTTACAATTAGTTTCTATAGATTTGTGATGTAAAAAAACACAAAATAAATATAAAATGAATAAAAAAATAAATATAAAATCTACACATCAAAATAAATTTATTTATATTATATTGCACAAACGTATTTTTAAGTGCATAATTTGTCATATAGTATATATAATAAAGGTATTAATTGCTAAACAAAATATCCTGTATATTTTACAAACTTTTCCTTCGAATTACAGACATTCAAATTAACAAACAAACAATTCACAAAATTCGAGATGTCAAAATTAACAAAATTGGTAATAAATTAGTTTAAAAATTTATTTATAATGAAAATATGCCCAAATATAATTATTAACGTTAAAAAAAAACTTATACTAAATAAGTAGGTATTTAAGTGATCCATTAAAAAGGATGATCACAATTTCACAAATATAGGATATAGCCTAACAACAAAAAGGTAAAAAAATAGAAAAAAAAAATATATAGAGCAAATTTTTATATTGAGACCTTATTATTGTGGTGCAGTCCTTTTCAAATCAAATGTCTCTTAGAAAGAGGCAGAGTATTCTACACGAGTTATTTCTACGAATATCTAATAGCGCCTTTACTTGCCCAGAATGATGTATGTAGAATCTAATACCTTTCTAGAGGCATTTGAAGTGAATACAGCTGTACTAACTGGCTTTTTGATTAAAAAGGTTTAAAATCCTGATTAAATCATATACTCCACAATTTTATAAAAATTGGTAGGTTCTTAAATGAGAGTAATTCATCACTTAGTTTATTAAAGTACACTTGCGGTATAACATGTATCAGTCAAACGTTTAGGCCATAAGACCTGGAAAATATCTAAATCATGTATGTATGCATATAGTCAAAATTCCATTCGATATAAGTTCATCTCGTTTCGTTAATCTCTAAATTGAAAGTTATTACTGAACTAAATATTTTACAATTGTATATACAAACAGAGTTGGTGGGAATACAGCAGGAACTTGGGTAACATTCCTATTTTTAATTTAACTATACTTATGTATGTACATGTAATTGTTTATTTTACTGGGCATTCTTTTTTTGTTTTTCCTAATTATTTCAAATTCATGTCCAAGACATTTCTTTGATTAGTAAATGTACAAAGTTTTAATTGATTAGAGGAAGCTATATCATGGATAATAAATTAGTTATAAACTTTAATAAATAAATAAATTCTAATGTTTAAAATCAATCACGGGCAGTTTATTTACATTCTTTATTATTACTGCACTCAGTATTTATTGCCTACATAAAAGATTCCAAGATATAGCTTAACAACAAATTTGATGTTAAAAAGAATAAATTGCATATGTAATATATTGGCAAATTTCATTCACATCCGTCAAGGCTGTACCCGTCACCCAGGGCATTTTAAAAATAAGTTAGTGAAAACGTATTGCTATATGTTTAGAGAAATTAACACTAAGATCACTGTGGAAGACTTTTTGCATTAAGAGTATTTACTAAGTTACAGCGCTGTTTAGTTTATTTCTTCAATAAAATGATGAGGGAAAATATCTATAATGTAAAAATTTATCAATAATTTTAGGCCGTTTTAATAATAAATGTGATCTACAATCTAATAGTAAAAGTTACATAATTGCATGATGTAAATTATTTGTTAAAATTACTTTAGAACAATTTTAAACAAATGAATTTCTAAATTTAATCATGTATTTAGTACAAAATTGGGTTATTTATATCATATTCCTATTTGAGCCATAAAAATGAAATAAAAATTTTAAATTAGCAAATATGAAAAATAACAATTTTGGCACATATTTTACATATAAAATTTGTTTTTGAAAGCGCCATAAAAATGTATTATGTAAATTAAACTGCAGCTCAGTATAAAATACTCTTTTGTGTGCACCTGACGATTTTCGTTTTAAGTACTACTACATAGAGGACACTGGTAATACACAATTTCGTGTAATACACTCAACTCAAATTAAAGTACACTACTTTAACCTTATTCAAAAGAAATAAAAGTATCGCCTATAATTATCAAAATAATTTATTAAAATTAGCTAACCACCTTTGGTCTTATACTTTTTCGAGAAGCCTGGGAAGAGTTTCCGTTTCTTCTTTTTAACGTCTTCATCTATAGTTGAGGAATCTGTGGACTGTATGTCGTCATCGACGAGCCCCGGTGATTGTTCTTTGATTGTTTTCTGTATAAGAGGCTTGTACTTTGTTGAGTGATCTAAGGAAGAGTCGGAGTAAGACGGCTTTTGCTTCATCGACGAAGATTCAGGGCAAAATGTCGAAGTGTCTTGGGAGAAAGACCTTTCCATTGTCAGTTTCTTTGGCGGTAGTACTAAATCATTGTTACTATTGCTTCGTAACGAAGGTAGTTGTGGCATGCGAATGTTTCTTATTGATGAAGTTGGAGAATCTTCTTTTAAATTTGCTCTATAATACAATTCGTAAATTGAAACTTAACAACATGGATTAATTAAATCCTTAATGCAACAAATTACCCAAAAATTTTAATTATCCCCCTTTGGTGTAAAAAAATTCAGAAAACAAATAATTTAATAAAATAAATGAATTTAAACTTGATAATGCCATTAATAAAAATGAAAAATCATGCAGACTTACGTTTCACCTCCTACTAGAAAGTGTACAGCAGTATTTGTCTTTGAATCCAGAAGATCTTCATCTTCTTTGCAAGCTTCACTTCCAGATGAATCCGTTTCCTTCCAGGAAGACACTAGTCCTGAATCGACATGTCCTGCACATACATGACCTTCTTACACCTTGTTAGTTTACCCAAGCATGCAATAATATATAATTAAAAATATCTCGAAATTAATTCAATATGCCATCGCTATAAATGGTAATGTGAACGGTGTCTAATGTATAATTCTTCAATCGTTGTGATATGTTCAAATGATGCAATTACCACAACAGTTACATGAAAGTAACTAAGCTGTTCCAAAGAAGATCAATTATGCCTGGTATGCACATAATAGCTTTTCTCTTTCGTTTCCTTTGTAAACCTTGAACTTCAAAGAAGGTTCAATTGTGATGTATTGTGTTACTGAATGTGTTAGAACTATGTCATAAATTAATTAATTGACAATTATAAATGTGAGTTGCAACATGCTAAAGCAATTTAAGTAGCCGCAAGCAATTTATTTAAACTACTTTGCTCTCAACAGATTAAAGCAATGAAAGTTGAATTGAAATCTAATAAAATCACCTATATGTAGGGGAAAAATGCTTACCTTATTCATAAAGTAAGAGTACCAAAAAAAAACAATCTAACTTTGTGAGTCCAAAACATTACTCTTTAATATATTAAGAAACAGTTTGCTTCTTATCAATTAATAATGGAAACAAACATTAAATTCAAGAGCAAAAATGA
Source organism: Quadriops clusia (assembly GCA_033557875.1). Lineage (NCBI taxonomy): Eukaryota > Metazoa > Arthropoda > Insecta > Coleoptera > Hydrophilidae > Quadriops > Quadriops clusia. The sequence goes on from JAWQRP010000709.1 coordinate 9,775, forward strand.
AACAATTCAGCTGGAACATAAATATTTACTTTCTACATCGCAGAGACATATTTTCAACAAATGTAATTGTTTACTTTCTTGATAAAGAGTAGTCATTATATACTGTAATATTGTTAGAATCAGTTATGTAACGCTAATTACATCAATCAACTACATATATCTATTTCCGAGAAAAATCAATTTGGACCTACTTTAGATTTTATGGTAAAAATTAAAAATAAACTTACCTCTTTGTGTATGTTAAAAGAAAGACCTCGATTTTCATCTACAATGCATATTTATAGGTTTAATGTAAGGAGAATTAATAATTCAATTATAATTTTATTAAATAAACTGAAATAAATCAACCCTTTATAAAGTTCACGGATTCCTGGTCTGCATATCACCAATTGAGAAATGCTGATCTAGGAGAATGTACTTTTAATAGCTTTGTACACGGCAATGTACTATTGCAACAGCAAAAAGCAACAACAATTATTGCACAGTAACAATACATCACACCTTCTAAAACAAATTCGTTAAAGGTTTATAAAAACGAAAAAAAAAAGGCATAATTCTCTATGTAGGTTTTATATCTTCTGTAACATACGGTACAATAAAATATACATGCAAATTATTTCATATTATTTCCCCTTAGAGTAAAAATAAAATAAATGTGGAGGAAATTAGTAAATGATGTTAAATAACTACAGACAATATTACGAGAATAAAATCCGACACACCAAATGTTTAACTCTATATGGAAGGATATTGTGACAGTAAGTGATCTTAGAGAGAAAGTTTAAAACTTAAGTAACAAACCTAAGTACGTAATTAGTAATAAAAAATAAATACAGTATGTGTTCATACTCAAGCTTATAGTAGTAATAATAATCATAGCGCTAAAAGTAAAATAATTGAATAATTTCGCTTGTGTGTGACTTTTGTACTTTTAGACACCAAATTAACTAATTGTTATTACTGCTTGAGAATAATAACTAAAAGTGCCAAGAAATGTTATTAGCAAATAATGTCTTATTTGTTTTTGATTCAATACACACGCTAAGGCGGGTATGCAGTATAAAAGTTCTTTGATAAAGATTGTTGAAGGTCTATTAACAATGTGAAGACTGAACCTGCCGGCATGTTCGTTGACCAAATGTGCAAATAGATCTTCAAAATCTTTGTCAAACAACTTTTATAGTATACCTATCTAACAGAATTACTATTATTATTACATTCATAACACAGTCACTCGGTGGTTACTACTATTACTACCACTAGAAAATAGAAAAAATATTAAATTTCAAATTCTGCCAAAAGGCTATGTCCACAGCACTTTCAATTTTAGTAAGGTCGCAACATGCTGATCAAATAATTAGATTATTAATATCATGGCACTAATTATTACCTACAATATTCCTACTTTTATACTTTCTACAAAAATGTAAATAAGATAACTGCACTCGTGAAAATAAATACATTACAATTAAATAATTCTCCATTTGGCGGGAACTTGTTATGGTTAGGAGGTGTAGTAGCGAATTTCACTCAATCTGAGTCGTGTGAATCATCATCGAAAGAAGAATGTGCCTTACCTTGATTCGGGGAGCTCGTTTCTTTGTCTAAATCATCCTGGCTGCTCATGCGACCTATAACCACATTTAAATACAATAGGTTTTTTTTTAGAATTACTTAAGTTATAAATATAAAAGTGTTACCAACCTCTCAGTCCGGCTGTAACACCATTGACATTTCTGTACAAGGCAGCCTCTAGCGACTGCAATCCCATATTACTCATAATTTCGAAATCACAAAGTGATTCAATTTGAGTCCACCTGTGCACACGTTCTTGAAGTTCATGTGTAATTTCATTTAGTGATGTTCTGGCTTCTACAATGCTTCGGTCGACATCGTCAATTGACTTTCCATGTGTGGAAACAAAGGCACTAACTATGTTTGAACGTTTCTTCCTAAGTTTTTCACACTAGAATAAAATATATTCCTTTTTCATTTTATACGCAATACTACCTTACACACATTATTTTAAAATAATCAAATAATGGTGGTTTAAACATGGAGTTGAACTTTCAGATCAATATAATAGCACAGATAACTTGAAGTACATAATATACTTATGCTAATAGGTGCAAAATCTATATACTTACAGCTTCTCTAGCTTGCTGTAATTGTTTTTCTGCAGCTAATTTCTTTTTCAAGTAGGTTTTATTTTCTATTTCGTGAGTTAATTGCAACCACATCTGCAATTCGGGACGAGGAGACCAAGATCGTAATTTAAGTGCATCCTCGGCTACTTGCTTTTCAGCCATCAAAAACTGCAACAAATCATTATCTAAATTTCGTTATGAATTATATGTTTGAATCACCCATACACATAAAATTTTGTATTAGATTTGTGTATACTTTTTAAAAAACCAGAGATAAAAGTCTCATACCTGTATTTCAGTTTTGAGATAGCTAACTTTTTCATCATAATATGAACAAAACGCATTGGAGGAATCCGTCTCCTTCTGAAGTTTATTTTTATCTTCTTCGGCTTTTTCCAGCTGCTTCTGCAGGTCCTCCAAAGCACCCTCAGCTTTTTGAAGCCCTTCCATATCCTTGTTCATCCTATTCAAATGTTTCTTGAACCTCTTGTTTTGTTGGTAGGCATACCACATTCCGATGCCACTGCCGATGATAAGGGTAATAAGAGTAAAGTCCTTCCACCCTGGTTGTCCATCTGAAATAAAGTGCGTCCCAGTGAACGTTTCCAAAAGTTTCAGAAAGGTAATCAAGATGTACAAAAAATCCCTCATTAAGACAACTCTAAGTCTGCAGAATTGCACTCTACAGATTTGTATACTGAATACAAACTTGCAAATGCACAATGTGGTTCTATCAATGGCATTCAAATTCTGTTTGGTGATATGGCAAAAATTTCTAAGTACATACTTTACGTGTGAATTTAATTAACTACGAAAAGAATTTCTAGAGTTGTAAAATAATAAATCATCTACATGGAAAGTACAGTTTTTTGCAAGCCTTCAGGTATTTACTAATTAATTTTATTGTACTTATTTTATTAAAATCACTTATTTCATTACAATTGCATTGAGAAATATTAATTAAATTAAATAAACACAAAGTTAATTGAGGAATGATAATACCACATAAAAATAATACTTTCCATCACATACTGCGTAGCACACTAAACAAATGTGCAAAATGATCCAAACTTGGATTGTATCTAACATACTTCCTCAGAAGACTAGCAATAAAATATGTATGTAATGCTAGCAGAAAGATAAGATACTTCTTATTGTTGCGTTCATGTGACCCACTTGAATTTCATTGTATTACATTTTAATCATGTTAGATAAAATTTGCAAGAGCCGTGATTAGTTTTGACATTTTGTAGGCAGAGTGCCCAAAGCAGATTTAAATATAAAATAACGTGTAGTTGAGTTGATTTATAGAACAGATTTTTGATGAGCATTAGCCAACATTTAATTGCATCATGGATCTGATCCCGAATTAAATTATTCATGGATTAAAGGTTATTGATCTAACTTTTACATATATACGAAATAATTTAGTTATTGTTAAACATTTGCCAGTCGAAGAAGGTGTTTAACCAACTCAATCATTACAATTTTGTGATTTGTAAGGAAGTTTAACGTGAATTCCATAGGTCATTTGTATAAAGAAGAATCGAGAATAACATTATAGAATTTTTTTTCTTTCGAGAAAACCGTGACTATTTAAAAGACAAAGCATTATTTTCTAGATGGGTACTCATTGTTGGTTGGGAACGAATTGCACAATTACAAACACAAAAATAGCTATAATTACACGTAATTACAGTAATAACCCAAACAATCTCTGATTGTGTTTGTACATGGAAATTTACCGACTTTTGCTTGCTAAGTCCTGAGGATCCTCCTCTATCATAGCACTATTTTGCGAATTGCACTAAATTAAAGCACAGAAATTAAGTCACATCACTTCAAATAAATCCATCACTGCTTTGAATATGAATAATGATGAATGCCGTAGATTACACATACAACTGACCTAATGTGTTACGTAACCAGTAATTTGTATGTAATTAATATAATGAAGAGTGTAGGTCACTTGCAAAAAATGTTATAATTACCTTTAGGGGGACCGAATAGAACCACGTCCATTGCCTTCAAAGAGATTTTTTGCTTGTGGATAGGGTCTTTTATGCCGATCATGCTTAAATAGTGCATGGTGTTTACTGCTAATCTGAAAAGAAAAATATATCGAATTGTTTTTTTATTAGGTTTTCATATACCTTCAGACTTAAAACGGTTTAATTTCGTGCGTTTTTGTTCAACAGCATTTTGCTTTTTTGGTGTCGTTTTTGGTAAGTTTTTTATTTAAAAATTTAATTCATGCAATATTTTGATTTTTACTTCTTTAACATTTTTAAACTCTAATATTATGTTAGTTTAATACATATTTTGTTTGCAATGCGACTTGATACCTTGGTAAAGTAGCACCAGTTACTTTATGTTTAATAAAGTTAGGAATATATTGGGGCAGTCCAACGGAAGCGGTGAGCCATTCAGTAGTTTGCTCCACTGTCCAGTTGTGAACTTCGGAACGTAGCCATGTGTCCCACAGTTCCTTGACTGAAATGTGCATGTCATCATTGTAATGAAAAGCCTTTTGTCGGTTTTCGAAGCCCGAATTATATTTCAAATCCTCCCTTAAAAACTAAAAAAAAAGGATAATTAACATAAATGTGATTCAAAGCATTTTAAACCTATTTAAAAAATGCATTTAAATACACACTAGTTACACATGTATAATTACGGTGTAAAATATTTCAGGGTATTTCTCAGCTGTAGTTTAAATTTCACGGAAATATTTATGCGTTTACTTTGGGAATGTTTCTATTTTTCTGCAAAGTAAACAAATTTCTCGGGCTCGGGAAACTGAGTTCAATGCGTTGAAAATATTGGTAATAATTAGGAATGAACCGATCTTTGATTAGAACTAGATGAGCATTTTGGCATAATGATAATAAACGAACTTCCAGATGTGTTTACGAATTAAATTCACAAGTTTGATCGACAAGCTAGATATTTAACTTTGAATATTTATGTTTATAGGAGCCAGATTTTTAATAGCTTTTAGTAATTTATTTACTGGTAGATAACATATTTTACCATTGAAATGATTAGGATAAATCAAAAATTTTCTTGGTAGTATTTTTATAAAGCATACAGTTTCCCTGTGTATAGAAGTAAGTTGATTACATACAAATTATAGTACATACTACCATTAAACAATTTTTATTATATTGATCGTGCTCGGGGGTAAATATTTAATTTTTGATAAAAAGTTCTATGATACTTCCCAGAAGATTTTATTTTTCAATTTCATTCATTTTTGATACCGTTTCGTCAATGTTTATTGACATCTTCAGGCTGAGTTTGTTAATAGTACATGTTTAAATATTAAAATGTATTCATGGAGTCAAAAATACAAATTATAACATAAAATATTTCCAAGAAAAAATAAAATCTGCTAAGAAGCATCAAAAAGAATTTTTAATAAAAAATTACTACCATATAATCAATATATGTAATATTATTTAAATATTTGTTACTTATTTTTGAATGTCAAATATTAGTAACTGCAATTTCATTTGTTTTTTCTATTTGTTATTAGAGATTATATTCAATATTGATTTCATCAGTACTTAAAATGAAATTGGAACTGAACTCGCAAAATATCTCAGACATCTGCATATTTTTAACTTTTGACACATCATAAAGATACCTCTTTAATTATAACATTACCAATTACTTGTAGAAGTATATTTAAGAAAATATTAATGTAGAGAAAAAAATCTTTTTTTAATTTATTGAAATGTAATATTAATCAGGAACTAATAATCTGATAGGGTATTAATAATATTATGTCTTATAGACGCTGAAAACATCATTAAGTTCGATTGGTATCAATGGGGATACTCCCCCTGTAAGCTTAAAAATAAATTATAGTTTCTAATAATCTTAGTTAGCCTTGAATAAATGAAGGCATTTTATGAAAATAACAAAAGAAGGGTGTTGACTTGTTCTTAAACCATTAATTTTTCTTATGGAAAATATGTTGTTGTTGCTGCTATTTTGTAAGTATATACTGGAAATTTTGCTTATTGTGAAAGGTAGGGATTTCATTTCAATTATAAATATTTTCTAGTAATAAGTAAGTAGTATTCGTAAAATCTATAAACCGACAATAGATAAACTACTATTTTACAATATATATGTTTTCATTAAATTATATTTTCATTATAGCACAAAACAGAAAAATTTAAATAATCTAATATAATAAAAAAGACCATATCAGAGACTTAATTTTTCTTTAGTTGGTTGAACTCAACCTCAAATATCTGCCATTCTGACATGAAAAAAGAAGAAGAAGTCATTCTGACATTTTGTAATTGTCAATTTTGTGTCATCTAAATAAATCTGCAACTTTAATAGGAATATTTTAATAAAATTGTTTAAATTAGTGGTAAATTATGAAAAAGAATAATTACAATTACTATATATTTTTTAATTTAAAATTTTTGTAAAGTTTCTCTGAAGTTTATATTATTTTTTATTGGGTATAAAACTTTTCATTAAATAGTGAATTTCAACTATATTATTATTATCACCTGACATTTAAATTAATAATGTGACGACATTTTTTTTTTCCTCAAAACCAATGAATATCTACATTTTATATGTATTTTTTAATTAGAGCAGAAGGACCACACAATTTCACCTAAGCCCGTAAAATTATTGTTTTATTCATTACTGTGTGGCCTTAATCGTCACCTTAATTTCTTTAGAATATTCTAAATAATTTATACATTAGGGACCAAAAACTCTGACAGACTTGCATAAATACATACGTCTTTCGTTTCCGACAAATCAATGTTTCCATTTGCATCGTCGTCAAGCTTTTCATGGAGCGCTTGGATGGCTTCGAGTCCGAGCTTGTCGCTGGTGGCTTGAGCGAGGCAAGTGAAGTCGTCATTACTGCAAGTGTCCTGGGGACCTGAGTAAAACAAAGGCGAAGTTTAGAAGACTTTGTGATTGGACAAGTGTCGCACTTACTTTCGAGGTGCAGAGCATGCGAGATGGACTCACTCAGCATTGAATAGGTGTTCTTGGGAGTTTTGTACTTGTCGGACTCGACGTTCTGCATTTGCTCGAGCTCATCACAGTGTATATCAGCCCAGTATATTGCGAATATTAACCAAAAAATCAGCTTCTGGTAGTTCATCTTCTTGCTATTTTTTTGCAGTTCCACTCAAAACTCGAACTTAAAAACAGTCTGTAAGCGCGTTAAAGCGTTTTAAGTAATTTGTTAACATAATAATTTATTTTTCAGTTTGACATTTCACAGCCACAAATTCGCTAAACGTTAATTTTCAAGGTTAAGAAACGAGACTTTACTGCAAGTGTTGATCCAAATTTTCCAGTGTAAATCGTTCTGCGAGCTAATTTCGCTGGGAATGTAGCGATGGATTATTTTGCTCCCTATTTTAATTCTCAAAATTACTAAATTCGGACTTTAAGTAATGCAAAAATCCCTCAAATAAGAGCGTTTAAAGAGTAAATATTCCTTATTTTCTAGATTATTTGATATTTTTGTGGTCTATTTAATTCGTATTTTACATTAAGTTGATGCAAGTTTGGTTGCCTATGTTAAAGCGTGAGCCAAAGCCACTTTCACTACAAACTCAATGTCGTCGGCTGGGCGGGCTTTTGAAACGAACTTGAGCTGCACGTGACCTTAGCACAATTAATTGATTGTTTGCCTACTAATAAATTAAAACAACACGTACGGCAATTTAGTACAAATATATTTATTTTGCTACAACGTAAGCGATACTTTATGTGATTTCACCGCTCCTTTGGCCGGCTTAAGCCGAAAGGTTTCACAGTCTGGATTTTTCTCAACAGGATCTGGAACAAAATGCAAATGTTGAAGATACATATTAGTGCGGTGTTGATGCGGTTAAATGAGTAATACAAATCTATATACGAATTTATATCCTCCGGTTTACCCGACAAAACCATATCGAGTAGCTATGAACAACATCAAATGAAAATTTATAATCGTGTAACTGATAATTTTAACTTCATCTTAATAGGTATAACATTATGGTGAAAGGTCGCACGTGGAGTCACCGATGCGCCTCGCAGTTAATAAGTGCACAAATATCAAAACTTGAAATTTTCTCCAATTACAAAACTTTTTGAGTTACATACATATTTATACATACATATGTCGATTCATAAGTCGCGTAACTTACCAGATTATCATGATCAATCTTCTTTTGCGCTTTTCTCCGGTTTATAGCTGCGCTATTGGCCTTATGATTGCCACCATTCATCAACTGTACATTGTACTGATTAGGGCGCCTGTTATGGGCTAAAATCCTCTCCATTAGAATTGAGTTTTTCCTCTCAATGTCTCTCAGTTTATCCTCCGTAAAAGTTTTATTCGTGTTCTTCCTGACGGTCTTCTCTTCTTTTTGCAGAGCTTCCAAAATGATCTTCATGTCTCCTTCTGCATCCATAGTACCTCCCTCGTCGCTCGAACTATTTCCATTTTCTGACGAATCATCAAACTCGCTAGGCGGAATTAGTTTGTGCAGACTTTCCTGAAAAACTTCTATCCTTTGGCTGTCACATTCTACCTCGCTATTTTGAATCCTAGACTTCGTTTTACTACATGGACCATTCTCGATACTCTTCACCGATAAAGTTTCCGCAACAAATATAGAGGATGTTCCGCTCATTGTACTTCACAAATAATAAAGGGGCAATTTATACTGGTCAGATCGAACGGAATATTGATTTTTTTTGTCAAAACGTTTGAAACTAATTGTATTATTTATTTTGTTTCTATGGAGACATATCGGGTGCAAATTATGATTTTTTTGCAATTTTCTCGCGCCCCGAACAAGTCCCTTTAAATTTGTACATTTCACTTTTAAAATACAAAATTTTGCGAGCGTGCTTTCTCCCATTTGGTGCCCGTACTATTGCCGCTTCATTTATTACCGGTACTAAAAATTAATTTTTAATAGCGGTAACTATGGATACAAACCGTTTGACGCATGTTTTTCAAACAAACAAATGTGGATTATCTCATATACACATTCATGTATGTAAATAATTATACGTGTAAATATCAACATGAAACAATAATACAGTTATCGATTTATTTATCCGCGCTTTCCTAACAAGTGTACTCATTTAGAAATGGTATCATTTTATTCTTTCAAACAACGCGCATCATATCAATTCCAATCTCCAGATATGGAAATTACCTTCTACTATGTCTAGAAAGTTGAAGATATAAACAATACAAAAAAGGCAGAATGATTAATTTATTCTATACAGAAATGAATGGTTTCTCTGTAATTTGATAACATATTCAGGTCTCTACAAGACATGATACCAAAGAAAAGAATGCAAAGTATAAAATAAAATTATAAAAACTTACCTACTTATGGTCATAGACGATATCGAGATATACTAATACTTAGAGTAAATAATGATTAAATAAGGCTTGCAATTATTATATTTAATTTTGAAGTAAAATGTAAATAGTTTTTGCTTCTTTTATGATTATATTTATACTACTGCCTTCATTGCAGGGGCTGTTTTTTTCTTTTTATAACATTATATTACGCATCTCTTGTAGAGGGATGAACAGGTTATAAATTTACACCAAAACCAATGCATTGACCAAATTTTTAGAAATCATGGTTTCAATCTCTGACGTTGGCAGTTGGTCTTCAATACGGACACAGGCCAACAAACGAGTATTAACCTTTAATAAGTAAATATTACATTTATTAAAAAATGCAATAAAATTCAATTTGCATTTGTAAGTTCATTAATATGTTCATCAAATTTAGAAATTTTTGTTTGGAGAAATAAAATAACCAATGCGCATTGTCACATTTATTGTGTAAAACTCAATTTTCATCGCCACAGCGGTAGCGCATCGGCGGATAAGTCAACAATAATAAAATCCAACATTAAGGAACGAAAATAAAATAAAATAAATTCTTAAAACTTGGGAGTTGATATATTTATGCTTATAAAGGCTGTAAATATAAAAACTCATAATACTAGAGCTTCTAAAAAATGAGTATTGTAATAATAAAGATAAAACAGTCTTAAAAACACAATCATAAGTTTTCCTCTCAACAAAACTAAAGCGAAAGTGAGTCAAAAATAAGTGCAAATGGCCTTCGGATGGATGCTGTCCTGTTCACTGGCCTTGGGGATAGTTCCAAGGATTCGACTGCTGTTGCTGCTGGGTCCAGATGTTGCTGATGCCGAATGGATTGTAGGCTTGTGCTTGCTGCTGCACGCGCTGAGAAAAAAAGACGAATTAACAGAGTAATAATAAAATGTTAACAGACAAAATTAGCGTACCTCTTCAACTTCACGACCAGAAGGTGGCCCAAAACCCGGAGGGGTTCTAGTAGCCGTGGGTCTTTGGATGTCTGGTGACCATGGTTGCCAAACAGGCGAGGAGCCCCAAATGTAACCATTTTGAGTCTGGTTTTGTACAGGAGTTTGTGGTTGGTGCAAGTCAAGCGGAGAGTAATCCCAAAATCCGTGACTGTTTGTGGAAGTCCAAGGATCTTCTAAAAAAGTTTTAACAGTTACTTTAAATGTTTTGTTTCTCTACATACAATTTCATTTTAACATTAATTAATTGAAATAAAAGAAACCTACCCATCTGTTCAGTTGCATGATTTGTTAAAGCACCTCCTCCAAAATTCGTTGCCTGGTTTATTTGATGTAATGACGCTCCCAAAGATGGAGTGTTTTGCCAGCAATTTGTGTCGAAAAATGCATTGGAACTCTCAACGGCCAAACTGTGCACTTCGTTCAAGAACCTTTTGGAGGAATACTGTTCCTCAGCGGTAGTGTTGTATATCTGGCGATCTGGTGTAGCGTTGTCCTGCAAGAAATCCATCCTCCTTGACCCAATAGGACCCAAATCAGTTCCAGATTTTTTGTAGGGCTCCACATACACCGTGGGTTTTGCTGTTTGGATTGTTTGTGCCACTAATGACCTGGGCTGAGTATTTGTGCATACGTTATCATTTCTCGCCACAACATCACTAAAACTCGCCTTATTTTCACTCCAAATGCTGCTTGACGTAATGCAAGGACTTGTACGTATGGTGGGACTGCTGCTGCTCGTACCCAAATCACTAACCTTATTATTTGTACTCTTTTCCGACTGCTTTTTATTCAAACTTTGCTTTTCTTTTCGATCTCGTGCCCCTTTGCTACCTTTCTGTTTGTATTCTGGTTTTATTTTATTCTCCTGCTTATTATCACACGCTTCCCCTTTATTTTCTTTGTTGTTTGTGTTGTTCTTTGGTCCGGATTTTGGTTGACTCTTTCGACGCTCAACTTTGTTATGGGGCTTTACTTCTAACTCACTACCTTTATTAACAACCTCTGGTTTAACTAAATGTGGTAATGGTTTCTTCAAAGGTACCTTTTGAGTCTTAATGTCTACTTCATCATTATTGCTGCTCTCCGTCGTAGTCGAAGACGTTTCTTCCTCATATTGAGGCAGAGGAGTTTCTACAACCTTCAGTTCTTGTGCTTTCTTTGGTTCCATTTTTGTTCTCAAACCTTTACTGTTATTACTAAAATTACTCTTTTTAATATTCTGAAAGGAAGAGCTTGATTCTGCTTCTATATTAACAGGAGATTTAGAAAGGTTTTCCATTTTATTTTTAACATAGTTATTATTAGGTTTTTGTTGCACTTCAGTCCACGTTCTTCGAGGAACTTCCTGATCACAAACATCGTTACTATTTTTCTTCATTAACTTCTTCTTTCCTTTACCTGTGGCAGGAATAAGTACCGTATATTTTTCTGGTTCTTTAAGTGGTTTTGCTTCTTCCACACATTTCGGTTTTTCTAAAGTTTTATTTTCTGCATTTTCAATTTCCTCTGATTTCGTTGACCGTATTTCTGCTTTAACTTGAGCCCCTATTGAGCGTAAATCTAGCGGTTCTGTAGGTGGACTTGGCCTTGTTAAATACGTCATTGTATCTTTTACGATTTTTTCAGATTCAATTACCGGCAGGATAATTACAAATACCAAAAGAACAAACATAGTTACGACTGCTATGTAATATAAATAAACTTCCCAAGGTGGTCGGGGCACGATGCTAGTGCAAAGTGCTAAGTAATAAGTAGGAATAGTTGTAATTAAAGTGTAATTCACAGCAACACTCAGGCTAGTCTCGAGGGTTAATGTTCTGGTTATTTTGGCTAACGTAAAATCAGGTGTGAATGCTATGTCCACCTTTTTCGTTGCGTTTGGTCGTAGGAAAAACGGTTCACAATTAAGTACTCTAAAGCCATAACCTTCACATGGTTGCTCATTTATGTAAAAACTGTTCACAAACACTGTGACTTCCCCTGTGTTCCTAGCTGTAAAGGTACGTTTAACACTTAAATTTGGAGGCGGGTATTTTCGATTTTTCTCTCGTTCACAATCCTTTAAATGTTTATCTGTTAATTCGAAAAGTAGTGGTAATGGTGAACCTGGTCTTCTATTGCCAAATTTGAAAGATGGATATGCTCCATGGCCGTTAAGACGAATAACTTCCAAAACTGTTAAATTATTCCTCAGGAGTAAGTGAGCTGAGTTAGTAATACTGTCTGTTGCATTGTACCCAATTGTTACAGTTAAATTTTCATTTGGAGCTAGTAGAATGGGAATTGCATCTTCATGTACATCAAATTTCATTAAATTAAGAAACTCGTTTTTCTTTTGCGTTAAAGCGTTTTGGAAGAAGAAATTGTTTTGGTGTTTCTTGTAGGTTGCAACATTGTTAGGGATAAAGTTTGGCGGAAGTCCTTCAAAGAGTGATTCCACATTTGGGTAATATTTATCCATGACTAACTGAATTATAAGGTTGTAGCTAGAAGGGTTCCGAATGGTAATATTTTTGTAAGAACTGTTGCCAACTTGTGTTAAAGGAAAATTTATAATAGATTTATTTTCTGAGCTCTCCAAGATAATGCTTGGCCAACTCATTTTTACGCGGGTTTTGAAAATGTGTCCTTTTACTTCGGATGTATCCAACCGTATTGTTAGATTTTGCCACTTGGACGAACCGTTTGAAGTTTGATTCAAGTAGCGATTGTAGAAAACATTGACTAGATTTAAATCAAAATCACTGGTAACTTTTGGTAAAGTTAGGGTTTTTAGCCATTGACCTAAACGGAAGGAAATGTGGATTAACATTCTCTTTAAATGAATTTTTCATGTATCAGAACTTACTTGTGGAATCCTGCAGCATTCCAGTGTAGCATTCATTTAGACATCCGACAGTTGGATCCAAGTACAGGTAACCTATAATTTTCGTCGCTCGAGCCAGGATATGACCAGAGTGTTTACTACTCACTCTTTTATCAGGTGGTATGCTTAGAATGTCTTCAATCACCATCGGATTGGCAAATGTGGAGTGTACACGTAACGGGTGAGAACATATTTTGCCCTAAATATATATATAAAATAGGCTTCATCTTCATTTATAAGAAAATTTGGAAAAATTAGTTTACTTACAGGAAAACACTGGTCAAATACCAATCGATCCGGGCCAATTTCGAATTTTCCATGTGCTATTTTAAAGTGCACTGGAATCGACATTTGTTCGTATGGCGTAGTTACGGAGATGTCACCCCATATTTGACCTTCGCTGTTCGTCGTTTTTATAGTCAGTCTTAGAATTGAATATTCCATAGGTCGTAAATATGTCTAGAAAATTTACTCGTAACAAAATTTGTTATGTAAAAGAGTTTTTTTTTAATTGACATATATACTTATTTACAATCTATATCTTATTATTTATTTCCTATTTTCTTGAAATGTGATGGCAATGTTAGCAAATAAGCAAAATTTACTTACACATTTTGTCATGTTTGTAAACGATTCTCTTAATAAAGCTCGTCTGTAATCTCCACTTTCACATCCAACTAGGGCTACTTGACTAGAAGGTATCGAAGTAAAAACTTTATTCATGGATACTTTAATAGGATTTCTATTTAATAAAAGGAGATACGTATGTTTAACACTGTCTAAACTCAACAGGCCCAAGTCGAGAGAATTGTCTTTACTTTTGTAAGGCAAGTGCTACAAATGTATCAAGTGAAATAGGTAATATTAGTTAAAGTTTCAATCAATAAATTTACAAAATGTTTACATATGAAAGGAAATGTGTGGGTTACTTACCAATTCAAGTTTGCCGTTGTAACTCAAAAGAGGGAATTCGAAATCGGAAATATTCGTTTTTAATAAAATATGCGAATTTATTCTTAAATTAGATATTGCAATTCCCGGCCTCAAACTTAAACTAAAAATTTTGAACTCTTCTTTGGATTTCATGACAACTGGTTGGAAATTTGTAACCTGAAATTGTATACTTATGTTTACAGATACTTAATAGTTTGTGTAAAGTAGACTTACTTGAAAGAACTTTTGTGCTTCGAGAGGTAAGGAAACATTAATAAGAGCGAGTGGCGTTAAAAATCCATTTTTTATTTCAATGTTTCGGAGTTTGACGTCTTCTTGCTTTTCGTTACTGAAGTACCTCAGTGACGATGGATTAAATGAAATGCCCCCTTGTACAACTGTTACGTAATAAGGAATTTCCACTTTGTTTTTCCCATTTTTGTATTTTATGATTATTTTCCCAGAATAGTCGTGTTCTGAATAAGCAGTTTTCCCTGTAAATAAAAATAGCATGAACGAACTGTTGTTATTACAAGTACAGTTGAATCGCGATAGT
>JAWQRP010000710.1:0-24637 GCA_033557875.1 Quadriops clusia
TTCTAAACAAACCTTAGTTTTCATTATTAAACCGCTCTTTCCATAAACAAAGAAAAACAACAACAACACCTGTCATTATTTTGGCGCAATTTTGGTAATCATTTCCCAAAAGTACACTTTAAATCACCATATAAAAAGAAAATTACTACATGGACAAATATTGACAGTTACATATCCTAAAAAGAAGTGATGACATCGAGTAAAATCAAGTTAATAAAATTCGACACTTTCAATACGTAATATGTCGGGTTTAAACGTAAAACAAGTTAGTAATTATGCTTCCGTTAATTAGATTCGACCTTTACCTACTCAAAAACACATCTCTTCTTGCAGTTTATTGATTTTCATTTTTTGGAATTAAATAAAACCAGATTGTAGAAATAACGCACTGTGGTCGTTCGTTTTTCGGGCCCATTATTGTAGTTCTAACTCTGCGCATGCGCCACATTTACCTTTTTCTGACACTTCTAGTCACTTCTAGGGGAATACTGAAAAGTGCAACTTTAACCACGCCGACTGAGCTAAATAATGTGCGTATTATATGCCGTTTGAAGAAAAAATATATTTCTGTATTACTTTTTCATATATATAGTCGAATAATTCCAAACACAAAAATAACAAACAGAAGGGTATAGAAAAGAGTGTTAGTGAAAATCCTTTACATCCTATATTATTTTATTCGAATTTTCGTCCGAGCATATACGCCCTCAGTCAGACCAAATCTAAGCGTGAGAATGTTGAGCACCGTTTGAGGAAAAGTGCAGGCTGTAAAAGCACGTTTGACGCTCGAAATGACCGAAAATCCTCTTGAAAACTAAATAAAGCGAACGCGTACCCTGCGTACGCACAAAACTTTCATAAGCTCCTGCCGAGCTATAAACAGATTAGAAAACGGAATAGGAAACTGATGGAGAGGTATTACATTTTAACAAGATTAAGGACTCTGGATCATTTATGGTTGAGCGAATGAATGAAAGGATTAAGAAAGAGGAGTTTACTGATGAAAGAAGCTTTTGTAGCACTATTGTTTTCAGGAATTATTTGATGATTTAGGCGAAAATTCCGCTTTCATCCAGATAGGAAGGATGTAACTTTTGCTTTATCTGTAACGTGAGTGTCCAGTTCTGCCGTATTAATACTCAGTGAATGAATCTAATCCCTACTTGAATTTCCCAAAGGATCTGCAACTTGAGGAAGTAAACGCGGACATTAATTATTAATAGCCTTCCAAGTTTTTGGTGGGAAGAGGTAGGAAAAGATGTTTAGAAAATCATTAAATATCTCGTTACAACATTTTAATAGCGTTAAATGTATTGTGTATGCACCTGACATTCCATGTCATAAAAATGCTTTTAAATTAGATTTACAAGCCTAGGCTTATTTAACATTTTTATTATATGCTTTTTATCACAATTACATAATAGCGTCCGCGCTTATATCACAACGGAAAATATTTATTTGATGGGTTGTTTAGACCTCCGACCACAAGGGTCATTTGAATAGGAAGGTTATACAAAGAGGTTGGAAACGTTGATATGATACCCTAACCCCCGTGTGAAGGGGCACCTTTTTACATATACTTATGCCTGTATAAAAATATCGCTTTTTAACAAAAGCAATTTTATCTCTGAAAAATCAACATCGCAGTTCTCACCGCGTCTCCGAAGCGTCACTCGATATTTCAGAAACCTGTTCGGTGCTGATCTTTTTAGCTCTTCGAAGGTGCTGGTGCGTGAAGCGTATATTTTTTAACTCCGGTTAATACAAGTCTGTCAAAGGAGACCCCCGCCGGGTCCTAAATAAAATGTTATTATATTGAGAAATGGCTTAGTGCAAGCAGCTGCTGTGGATTATACCTCTTCTGTACTTAATGCGTATTATTACGTTTCATTTCTTCTATCTCTGTCCTTGGTATTTTTTATTCGACGAAAAGAGACGAAACGTATTTATGTGATTGGAAGTTATCTGGATAAAAATTCGTTCTGAATGAAACCATTGGAGAGAACCTGCAGTCCTCTTAAATAGCGATTAAAGATAAACTTATTGCATATAGGTATTGTATCACTAGACATTGAAAATTAGAAAATGTTGGCTATCTAATTTGAATGTAGTTTTTAAATTAGATATTCATTATGCACTATCAAAAATCTTAAGAGATAGTAAACAAATATGCCCAGAACAGTCATTCAGTAGAGTTTGTTGTACATAAAAAAGGGGAAAATTTAATAACGTAATCTAGCGCGCCCGAAGTAAAGCGAGACGACGACAATAACACATATTAGCTTTCGTAAATCTTGACAATGAAGGGCTTAAGAAGCTAAGCCTTTGAGTTATGATCCAACCAGAAGTAATCACAAACACAACACTAATATCACATACGCCCTATAAATCCTTTGGTACTTTATAAAAGGATGCCTCCTCGGGGGAGTTTTATAAATCAAGACACCTAGTTTTATTAAACCAGCTGTACTTAATCCAATCTTTAGCCCCTTTGCCCATCTTATACTTCAGAATTATGGATCTCATCAGACGGCATGTTCACTAAAACAGGAAGTAAAATAAACAAATCAAACGAAGAAAATTAATTTCTTGTATTACAAGTATTTGTGAGGCTAAATTACAATAACACAAAAACTCAAATTGAAATAATCAAAAATAATTCCGTTCCGTTATAACAAAAAAACAAGATTACAAGTTCAAGTGGTTTAACGCTACCTTGAATGCATTAAAATGCAATAGCAGTAGTAGTGTTGTGTAATTTCGAACCATTTAAGCTCGTTCCTGCTTATAAGAATGCGGTAATTGCAAACTTTGCTTTCTTCTATGCCATTTAACTGCACTTGCCATTTCGAACATCTTTTCTATAGTTGTTTCGGTTTAATTCCAGGCCATATTTGCAGAAATGAGCCATAATTTAAAATAATACGGCGGAAAATTCTTGTAGATGCCATAGATGAATGAAGCTTTTGAACGTTGCGAATTGTTAAAATAACTAAAAATTTCTCTGCGCTCGCGGAGAAAAAATCGCGGTGAAATTCGAGATATTTAATTCAGTCTTCAATCGCAACAACACAGCGGAAATTCCGATTAAAAACTTCTAATGGCCCGCAAGATAAAAGCATTTGAAAGACATTTCTTGCCCTCAGGAAATAAAGTTTCTTATGCGAAGTGAAAGGAAAAAATTTTATCTCGAATTTATCCCTTCAATCTTGTTTCTATCGATATTACCCGACTTCTGTATTAGCACCGTTAAAATGATGGTTGATAAAAACAAGTTTTATTTATTTGTTTTTCCCCCGATGTATTCAAACTGATCTCTATTTAACCAAATTTGATCAGATAAAATAAGAACATAAATTTTATGCAAGAGTGCCTATCGAAGATCCAATAAATGTCAATATAATATTTATACCGTCCACTTAAATAAATTAAATATCTCATTTAGTAACGACACAAGATACGTATCTCTTGTTCCTCTTTCTCGTAGTAGTCGGTGTTGCGTGTAACATTTGGTCATTTAGTAAATCGCGTGATGAGCGCGCTGTATTTAATTGCACCTTGTATTTTATTATATAATTGGATTACGTCTGCGGCCTAAAATTTATCGGACGTTTCATTACAAGAGCTATACTCAAGTATTTGATTTTATTAATTTAAGTGCCGTGTCGGTAATCGCTCTTATCCACACATGCATTAAACTAAATGTTATTTTAATGGGTGCGCAATTACATGATGAGCTTGACTTCGAACAAAAACTTTACTTTTCTGACTCGTCTTTTTCGTCATGTTGTAAATGTTTATCGCGTTATTCTTGCATACTTTAACTAAGTATTTTGAAATTATTTCAGTTGAAATATATCTCTGTTTAATTTTTTGAGAGAAAAGGAGTTATTTCTCTTACTCCTAAAAACACCTACTATTAATATTTGTGGGTTTGTTGTAACAGCACAACGTTTTAATCCCAAAGGAAGTGGTGTTAATTTTAAAATTGTTATGTCAGACAGACAACAGACAGGCAGTGCGAAACACAGAAAATATTAATAAACGCCAAGAAAACAATGTTCTCGCATTTATACCACCATTATAGAGCGTTTAATTACATTTTACAAATAAAATGAATTATAGATATTAGCAATTATGACCATAACTTGAAGTTGCCTACTTCTTGACCTGAAATAAATGCGTGCGAATAGGGGTCCCTATCGGAAATTCTCGAAATATTTCCACTCTGAACTGGAGAACTCAAGAGGAACGTAAAATGTAAAGAAAAAAGAAGTAATGAGTTATGCCGCTTGTTCTTATGCATCTGACAAAGCTGATTAAGAATGCTGTGACTTGTGAAGATCCCGCCAATTATCTTCACCGACAGTTGATTGCATTTCCATTCGTAATGAAGACAAATTAGGGCATTAAAACTTACGAGTAGTTTTGTGAGATTTATTTCATATCTCCAGTTTGCAAACTTGCACGCCTTAACTTTGTGAGAAATTTAATGCAAAAAACGCAGAAATTAAAGCTGCTATTTATCGAAGAGTATTTATTTATATGTCGGAGGCAACTTCGAGAGATAATTAATGTCCAATTATACTTTAAAACTTATAATCCCATTATTGATCTCTTGACTTATAATCCGACTTGAGTTATTAAGTAATGGACTGTTTTTCAGTTCATCCATTAGAAAAGGATAATTTGTTTTTTGCTTTAAACTGTTGATGATAATATGCGGATAAAATGCCAATTAAGAAATAACTTGTTTTATCGGCGATCGATTTTTTTAAATTGAAGTTGATATGATATCTTTTCACATTAATTATGGAAGGTACATGTCTTACAGTTTACTAACTGGCATGAATGAAATATCTTTTGTTATTGCTTAGCGAAAAAAAACTTCCATTAAAAAAGTAATAATTATACCAGGTAAGCAACTTAAATAACAATGATTCACATTCTTCCTTTCGTACTAATTACTGAGCGAGGCTCTTTTAATTTGATCGAAAATTAGTGTTTTGCGGCCACGCAATATCTGCCAGACCTCTACGGAAAAACGAAATAGCAAGTCCATGTGGAATGGAATGAAACTTGATTTTCTCATTTAGAGGGACAAAGTGTTCTACTTATCATTTCTATGAATCGAAAACCTACACAATAGAAGTTCAAACTATTATTTGGAATATTTATTGTGGATTGTTTCCAGTATTCCCTACATCTTCACAACCCTTTTCGCTTTAAATGCTTCTATTTCACGTGACATTTTATATCATAACATCATTAAAATTTCAACAGTATATCGCCGATATAAAATTCACAATATGTTCAATATTTCAGTGAAAAAGTGTTTACGTTACACAGGGTATGGAATAGAGTAACAACGTGTTTGAAATTTTAGTGACATACGAGTATTGATTTAATGTGAAAATTACATGCTCATAGCTTGCATTTTTTGCATGAGTTAATGAAATGCCTCTATTAATCAACTCAATCTAGTTGCAGAGTTTAAAAGTTGATTGATATGTAAAACACAATTCTAACATTTAGTAGTTAGCCGCTTTGAAGCCGCGAATCATTTATGTTTACCGGCAAATTATTAACAATTGCGTAATTGAAATTGGCGTGCAGCGTGGTACATTTTCCCAATAATGCCAAAAAGTTGCGCTACAAAATTATTACTGTTTTAGATGTATGAAGTGGAAGGCCAACAGTCCACGGAAACCCGGAATTCAACGTTGTCACAATGGAGAAATGAAAATTTTCTTTTCATTTGCGGATAATGAAGAGACGCGTTGAAGTTTATTTGCGATTCTGAAATAATAATTATAATTTTGGGAATCTATTGATACTTGAAACATAATTTCTCTCCTCAACAGAATCTTCTCGAAAGATTTCGTCTTGCTTTTCTAACAATAAGAAAAGTTATATTTTATAAACATTTGTTTTACTATTTAGTGATGTTGTCCAGTAATAGATTTGAATTATTCATACTTAAACTTTTCTGCAGGAGCTTAAGGATATTATTACAAGAATTTTAAACAATCAATTCATGTATTAATCATATATGTTATATTATGGAACCTAGCCCTGAAACGAGTTCGTTTAATATCTAGTTATACTGGATAAATATCAACTTTCCCGCCAGGTTACTTTATTCTTTTAATGCATAACTCCTTCAATTATCCAATGAACTGGGCTGTTTATTGCTGGTTATTTCATTAATTAACTTGAGATGGAAACTCGTAAGCAATGATTCACTTTTTGTAGCAAATAACTCATTAACTGCAAACCAGAAGCCATAAAGTGTAATAAACAAAGCGAAATAAAATGGATGTGAGAAGCGACATAAAATGTAAAATGCCGTTTCTTGTGCCAAGATGAAACTGTAGTATAAATCTTAGCCATCATATTCTACATGCACAGAAAATGTAAATTGTAAGTTATAAACCGGGAATATGACTTTTCTACGTTAGCAAATATTTTTAATGTTAAAATTGTTAAAATAACATGAGCTACTTCTGGTACTGATATTTAGACGCCCAATCAAACTGGACTTTAGCATAGATAATTTTCTGTTTACATCTCGAGTCTATGATGGAAAATGAAAGAAATTTTTGACATACTTATTGTGTGTGAAGTTTTCACAGGTAAAAAGTTGTCCTAATTAGATTAGCGGCAACGAATTAACGCATAACAAAAGTACAACTCCGTTATTACGAAATACCAATGTTTGGCGAGCTCGAAGAAATATTTTACTCCGCGCGAAAAAACTATTTGCAATTTTTTGTAGCGCAAAATTCTTGGTTGCAGCATTACTCTTAGTCCGGAATTCCATGGGCCTTAAAGTCATGTTTTCAGCTGTTAAAGAGTGGTAAAACCAGCGCTATTCGCATAACACTTCTTTGTTTTGTAAGCTTGACATCTCAGCGCTAACGACACCTAAATACTGCAACAAAAAAGCGCCCGGTCCTCTGTACTCCAAGAAATACAAAAAGCAATCGAAGTATGGACTTGACGGAATTTGTTAATGAGTAGAACCGGTTCCCTCTAATGTCGTTAAACAACTCCCTCTCGGTTAACTAAAGCTGCCAACATTGATAAAGGCATTTAGTTAGAAGTACGTTTTGTTTGCCATGAATACAATTATCTATTTCGACGTTACTTTCCACGAAAATGGGCTTCAACCAAATCACGGTTATTTTACATGGAAATTGTATAGAGTTAAAGGGTTATTCATATGCTAAATAAATTCAAATACCTCTAGAATTTACTATTAGTTACATTAGGGGAAATAAAATGAATGTCAATGGATTCTCAACTTCGATTACTGTACAAGGTAGAACGTCTTCAGAATATATGGTCGGTGATTATATTACTTTATACTGCATTAGGTATACTTGGGCTGCTTTAGAGCAGTCAGCCGCAAACTATGTCCAATTTCATAAATATTTGAGAGGGCACGAAAGTTAAAATGTTTGCTTTGGAAGCGCGATTTCATTAATAATTCGAGTGGAGACCTCAGTTAATTACTTGCAAATAGGTGTATTAAATTACTTTGATAAACCCAACATAGATCTCATATTTCAAGGCTAAACTGTCTCTGAAGCTTTGCAAGGCATGTTCGCTGAAACAGACACCCTTGACCCCTAACTATTATTTAGACAGGTAAGAGGTTTATAATTAATATACCGTCCTAAATTCTCTACATACACACGGATTTGGCAACCGGTTAAACGTTAAGGTGAACTTACTCTTGATAAATACCTGCAAGCTGCTACTTTGTTCACATAAATTTGCTCATTCTTTAAATATTTATGCTCGTTTAGAATGTATTTAAGACAATACACCGTTTAGGTAGTGCGTAATATAGACAGATCAGTACGTAGAGATTGATAAGATTTCTTAAATTTAGTACCTTTATTTGAATAGATACGAAAAACCGAAGAACGGCGCGGTATTAACAATATATATAGTAGTTCATAGTCATATTGTATGTTCATTTAATTCCCCAAGATTGTTTTTGTCTCAAATTTCTAAGCAAGTTGCCATATTCGGCGCATACAGTTCGTTTAAAGAACCAATCTTGCAAAAGTGAAATACGAAAATTGTACATACAACTGGCATTCATTTTACGTTTGCATGTACACCACCACTTAATATTATTTTCATTTTGACATGGTTATGTGAAGGTCTGTTTTTTGCATTGCATGCGATATCTGGCTGCCTTAAAAGGAGTTAAGTTCTTTATTAATAACCAGCACTAAAACATAAGAAGTAATCATGTAATCGGTTGATTATCATGGCTAACGAGCCGACTCTCAGAACTGACCTAACTATATCGTCGTTACACAGCAGCTTACTTAATTAAACGACAGATTGTACCACTACTAAAAGGAAGAACAATAATGCCGCTAAGATGGGCCGCGGAAAAAATAGCTTACCTGGCCGCATTCTTCCGATGTAGTTGTCTTCGGACGGGTGTACGATGGATGACACTACCATATTGATACCAATCAAGAGTTAATGATTTCAAACAACTTTTGTCGTGCCAGATATCATTCTTTGCATTTATCTGATTTAACGACTCAGATTGTAACTGTAATTAATATTATTTACAGGCTCAGCAGGTAAAAGATTTTTTGTTCAGATTCCCCCTAGTAGCGCAATTACGGCCGTATTGCTTTCACATTCATTATAATGAGAAAGTGGTGCGTGGCCCAATAGTCCTCCTTTGTATTAGCACTTCTAACAATGGAAAATATATTGCCTGTGGTTATCTATTCCTCACCGATGAGGGTATTATTCTTTTTTTATTAACTGTAAATCTATTTAAACGGTTTCAATGGTCTATATAACTTGAATAATTAAACAATGATATTGTTTCTTGACTAATTACAAAATGTTACACCGATGTAAAAATGTAGCGATATAAAAAATCTTTTTCTTTAAACTCAAAGCAAATGCGTCCAAAAAAACTTCCAATTACAATTTTAAGTATATACCTATATTTCAAGTAAATACACGTATGTACTTACACACATACATACCCTAGAACCCATCATTTATAACATTTACAATAAAGTAGAAATGAATAAAAGGCAGCACAATTCAAGATTGCAAGTTAAAACCACCTGTTATCGATTGAGGGTAGCTGGAGGAATAAAACCTTATATAAGTCTGTAATCCTCTTTTAGAAACTTTTAATTAATTTTAAAATCGATGTCCCTCTAACAACCGAAATGCTCAAACAATGTTCCTTTATCTTCCCTCTTAATGAGATCCCGATTCTATAATGAATTCTAGCCGTGCTACCAGGGCTTTATAAGCATTTGTCTCATTAAAGGGTTTCAACTTAAACCGACTTTTAATTATACATACGTCGTTACGCAACATATGGCGATTTGCATTAAAAAACAAGCTCTATTTTCAACATATTCTACACTGCTCATCTCCGTCAGTATTACTTTATCACGTATCACAATTTTAAATAATGACATGCTGAAATTGAATTCAAATTTTAAAATCCGAAGTTCGTGCGTCTAAATGTAAAATTGCAAACGAAAGAAATTGGTTCGAAATCCTTTAATGTACCTATTTGAAATACAAAAATAATTTATATCCCTAAGACATTCCCTAAATTTATATGAAATTCTTATAAGTTATGTCTGATACAATCGTACCTTTTCTCACAATTTATAACTGAAAAGCTTTCAAGAAAAAGTGGAGTATATATTTCAATTTATCCCAGTCCGAGTAGATTATTTAGTAGAATATATTTTAGTGCTTTATCACGAGATGAAATACTACTTTTACTTTCGCGCCGAATTGCAATAGCGTTTATAATACGATTTAATTTATTACGTTTCTTTTCTAAGCTATTTTGTTAGATGCCCTTTTAAGCAGTCAAAATGGAAAATAAAAACCAATACCCTACATCGCTACAAATCCAAATTTTATGAGTTATGTACCTACTTGTAGGATTTGTAAAGTATAATTTATACGTTTCAGTACTTGGAAGCCTTAATGTTCTCGTAAACGCCTGGGAATCTTTGATTTGCATTGAAATAGTCCTATACATTTTTTATTTCCACAAATCTATGAAAACAATATAACTTTTCTTCGATTTGGCCATATATTGGCAGTTGATCTATTGAAATGGCGCCTGGAAATAGCATTGAAAGTTTAAGAAAAATTCACCCTCTTTCGCGTATAGAGATTTGGTGGTTGATATTCTAATTTAAAGTTGTAAGATGCAGTTGCAAGTTGAGATGTTTTCAAAGACGTTCGGGTAGATTTATGAATAGTAAAAAAACCAAGGAGGAACTTTGCGGAATTTCATTAGGTTTGACATAAAACTTCGCCCTTTACAGCACCAATATAAAAAGAAAAATGTGTCTGATTATTTTGTTCGTAGCTATAAAAGGATATTTAAAACTTTGGGGCGTATCTGAAATATATTTATATTATTACTGTTGTTCTTTTGTTGCGATTTTACTGCAGATTTTACTGTCTCACCATCCTTTATGTCGAACTTGATACTTTTAAGGGTGAAATACATAAAAATAAGTTTATAGGTACCTAAAAATAATTGTAATGGCGAACAGTTCCGTGTCAGTATAAAATGCAGGTCGCGTCACTTTTCCTGTCCCTTGGGTTAATAATGGACTGCGACCCTATTCCACGCATCGGGTATATTGCTCATAAAAAACTAATTACTTTTATGAATTATTCATCTCAAATGTGTACTATTCAATTTGTTTTCCAAATCAAATTATTTTATGATCTTTCAAGATAAATTTCGTTTACAAAGTAATCATTTTACACCAGTAACAGCTCAATGAATTTTTCACTTTATATTGAACGGCGCACAAGTTAAGTTAAAACATGACAGAATTTGGAATATCCAACGCACTGATAAAATCTTATAATGGAAAATGCATATTAAATAGTCGTGCAGTTTTCCATGAAAGTCTATTTTAAGCTCACGTTAAGCTAGTCCATCGTTGACACCTAATGGCATCTACAATAAAGTCTTATCGCTAAAATTATCTAGACACGTTCTATCCTATGTGCTGAATCTAGTTAGCAATGCAAAAAGTAAACGAGTTTAAATTATGCACCTACTATAAGTAGAAGGAAAAATTAAAGGTATTTAGCTGCTATCTCCCCGTATTAACACAGTATGTTAATCAGTTTTTCACCATCTATTTCGCCGGGATAGAAGCAGCCTGCACGCAAGTAATTAAGTGAACCAATAAAAACATGCGAATTTATATTAACGATCTGCCCGAGGTTGCATTGAATCTGTCTTCTTAGTCCTGTTGGGGAAATTAACAGGGGAATTGTAGTCATTAATAAAGCCCGGAATATTTATTACTCACAAAACGTAATGGGATTAAAGACAGGCAAACCTTTACAAATTTGAATGCCTGCTTTCTGAATTTCTTTTGAAATAAATTCATAACAACATCAAGGAGAGATGGCGCAGCAAGAAAAATTTAATTAGAACTTAAAATAGATCTCGAGGCCATCAGTTAATCAGCCTCTTCGGCACAAGATAAATTCGGAAACATAACTTTATAATTGGAACCCATATTCATCGAACGCTTATAAATTTAAGAGAAAAATGCAGATTTTATATCGGGCTATAAATTATTCCCCCAAGAATAAATCCCGTTGTATGAGGCGAGTCGTATTCTGAAAATGGGACGCGATAATAGCAAAAAAAGACTTGTACTTAAATTATGTGATATGATGCTGACATCAACAATACATAGAATCCAATATTTTAGGGCTTTTTGAATCAAAGATGAAATTTCTCTGCCAAGTCGCAAATTTTGACCCGGCTTGAGTTTATGTGGCATAAATATTACATATGAAATCCGAAGTCTTGGCCTGCGAACGTTGTCTACTTGACGGGGCCCGCGATATATCTATTTTATCTAAAGTATTCTCGCGAAGATATAAAGGAAAGAAGGTGCGCTACAAAATTCGTTGTAGCAGAATATTTAATAAACGTATACGTGTAGAGGAATTGTAATTGCTAAAATATTCTAATACACTTTACTGAGCTTTCACGCGACGAGTTCATTACAACAATCGTATTACAAATAAGCTGCAATCTGCTTGTTCATCCGTAATAACCTATGGCCAAGAGCGTACGAACAATGTCAGCGAATTGATTGATGTTTCGGCCGAAGTCTGTTCAGCTTTATTACAAGATTAGACGCATGACTGGATCGACCTACAGACAAAAGCATCTCCGACACCTAAATTTACTACTTCTCGCTCATATTTATCAAGCCGTTTTATAAAATATTGACGATCTCGAAATTCGCTACTTCTGCTTTTACCTCGTCTCTTCGACTATTTAACACGAATAATGGATATAAACTGGAGACGTCATCAAGTAGGGCACTTACATAAAAATGTTCTTCATTTTATTGAAGCTTGAGTAATAAGTTCCTCATCTGCTCTGTTCATAACAGAGGAGGAAATTTTAACGTTATTACATACCTAATAATAAACTTTTCGCGGATATTGTTCGTTCTCGTGCATTACACTCCCTACTGAACAAATGTACAGAACGTTCCAATTTTCATATAAATCACTTTATCCCATTTTCCGAAATTAAATAAGCAACGAAAGTTTATGAGCTTTTAAGGTCATATTTCTTTTGGTAGTGCATAAATCAGGCAGCGTGTAGAATTTATGTTCTTCTCCCCTCCTCAACACAAAGTGACTAACTCGTATCAAAGCTCCTTCAATAGATCTTAGCCGTTTTGTTAGGCCATTCAAGCGATATCGAGAAATTTGAATTATACTCAATTAATACGTAATTTTGAGATCTCCCAATTGTCCTTACACTTGTAATTCAAGTTTCATGTCGGTGTAATTTTAACAAGATTAGACCCCGAATAATTATCTAGGAAACTTCGGTATTATCTTCTTACAGTCAGTTCGCTTGAAAGCGAACTGCGTTGTGTCAAGACGGGGAATTGTGTTCAATAAATTTGCATAACTGTGAACCTAGAGGGGTCTCTGCCGAGCGGTTTCGGACAATCTGTCTTCAAGCCAGAGTTTCCTAACAGACTGGGTATCCCATGTTACAATTCCCGAATTCCATCTTTCTCACACGCCCCCCTAGATGTGGAAGGAAATGAAACGGACGTAGAAGAATACGACATTTTTTTATCAAAGGACTGAATATTTGTGCAAAGTGTACCCTGGCGAATAAAATGAGGTCAAAGATTGAAATATTGATACAAAACCGCCATTGACTTGAGCTCCGAGCACAGAATCCTGGCGTTAAATTTAGCTTTCAAATGTATCCATCACCGCATCAAATATTCAGCAAGAAATACAGCTTTATTTTTATAAACAAGTGCTCGTCTTATGACCCGATTTGGTTGTTTACGCTCTTTCCTTGAATTCGGAAGTATATAAAAAGAAAATATGGCGTAGTGGCGTTTTTACGAGCATTTAGCAGAGAAAAGACACGATTTACCGTTTATATCTTCTTTTCCGAGGGAAAGAAGCACTTCCGAAATATTAAAAATTATTCAAACTTGCAGGTTTATTCTTAGCTTCAAAATACATAGATACTAAATACAAACATGAATTTTACAAATACTTCTCCATTTGTATTTATAATTATAAGAGCGGCAATCGCTATGGAGAAAGGATTAAAATACGTGAAATGACTATTACATCATCCACTGCTCAATTAAACGACCACAAATTATCATCGGCAGATTGTTTAGCCACTCTGCGTCCACTTTAATCTAGTGTAAGTTGTGAAGTTTGTTTTCATAGAAGTTTGATGTTTAGCAACCCCGAATCGTTGCAATCAACTAAGTTATAATATTCCCCGGCACTAAATTATTCATGGAAGCTATAAATCCAGCTTCACATTATGCATTGGTTTCACTCGTAGATTTAGTGCCCACACTTGCCTCACATGCCCTTAATTAATTCAATGTGATGTTGCCACTGCATATATATATATATAAGAAGGTGCACCGTCTATCGATTCCGGATGCCGGAACGCTTTATGATAATGCTGTATAAATATTTGTATGATCCTGTTACCACATTGCGGGCATATCTGTTACGTTGTCTACACATTCAGTGTGGACATCTCCGCGGAAGATGAATGTAAACTTAATCAGCCGTGTCTACATTCAAAATTACTTCATAAACATCATCTGCTTGTATACATTCTTAGATTCTTTACGTAGAGGTGTGAAGAAAAATTGCCACATTTAAAGTTCAAAATAGAACTTGTTATCAAAAAATTTATAGCAACAAAAGTGTTTAATGTTTTTTTTTTTTAGATATTTCCAGGTATATAGAGCCTATATGTAGCTTATAAACTTTCGTTAAGCCAAGTCATTTTGCAACACGAAGTAGAGTTGCTAAACGTCAAATCATGCCATGTCTTTATTTAATTTTTATTCCTTTGTGATGGGTGTTAGTTGTACACATGAATAGTCGGAAACAAGACGTTCGACAAAAAGCCTTGTCCATCCACACAATTTAAATGCATTCACTTCGAACAGCTACAACCATTTTACATTTAAATTGATGTTCAATTATGAATTTTAGATGGTAAACAATAGAAGTTTCATGATGACTTCTAAAGAGCACGCCCACCACTCTCGTTCCGTATATAATTTGAATCAAAAAGAAGGAATATTACTGACATGAGAATTGTTTCCTTCCACACCGTCTAATTATTGCGCAGTGTTTAAGATTGTAATTAATCTGTTTAATAGTGACGTTAATGATAGCTCCTGTGTACCGTACTAAACGCCTATACAATTGTAGATTTTTCTTAGAACTTTTACAAAGTTTGTCGGAACAATTTAATAGATCCTTATAGTTATATGCACTCGTCATCATTATCAATAAAATAATCTGCGATCATATTTTATTAGTATTGGTATTATGCAAAATATTTTAATTAACTAGTGTAATCCAATTTCATGGAATTTCACCTCCAATATGGATAAAAATGGGAAAAATGGAATACAAATAATTGAATAACCTCTCATTAACCGGTCTACCCAATAATACGTTAAATTTAAATTAACCGTTGTTAACAAACGCTGTAATTGGCCCCGTAATTTATTTTCAATTTTCGTTGGTGTAATCCTTTCTGTTTCATTTAATTAAAATTTCAAGCTCTAGTTAGGAGTGGAGCCTGTAATTAATTTATGACAATCGATGGTTCACACTCATGATTTAGTACTATTCAACTAGATTATTTAGATATTCAGAAATAAATGCACCGTAATACATGACGAAATTTACTCACTAACGTATTCACCAGCAAACTTATTTATGTTTTTAGAAACGCAGAAACACAGTTTTCTACCATGCATTTACTATTAGTATCCGGTAGTTGTCGCAGTAGGTAAAAAAGTTTTTATTTCATAAATTCTCGGAATTTCCATGTGATACTAGAAATAGTTGTACAAACGTTCTGTAATTTTTATCATACAGTCCGTTCGGCTACATGAAAGAGTAGGATGAAGTTTTGAGATAATTTAGACGTTCCAACGGTAATAATACTAGTGGAAACCGCGACGAGCTATCAACAAATCTCTTTCTGTGTTTGTAGATTAAATCTTAAGAAGGAAATATATTCCTGATTAATTATATAAATATGTAGATTTGATATATTACATACGGCTTATAACTTACTATGCTTGGCTTGTCATTTATTAAAATAAGATGTCTTCTACGAACGAATGCTTGAAATTGTTGTAAGCTGTATGGGCATTTACAATGGCATATCTATAGTGTAAGCGTTTTAATGGGATGCTTATGTTTATTTTGATTAAAAGCGATGTAGAGGCGCAGAACGTAGTTAACATAAAACGCAAGTGCGAATCCCTCGGTGGCAATAAATCGTAGTTTTAATCAGCAATTAAAGATAAATACCAAATAAATTTGAAAAGCTTATTGGATCAGCAGACAGCTTTTTAGGAAAGATACACAGCTCATAAACCAACTTAACCTACTTGTGGAAGCTTTAAAATGCCCTATTCCACAACTACACACGCAGTGACTATTAATTTGATGATTTATTTTTACCACTACTGTAGATTTACAACCCTATTCCAACGCACGAGCTCTACAGGGCTCTTAGAATACATTAATGCAAGCGCTAAATTGCCGGGAACAATTTCCGATTAAAATTAGACAAATTGAGTCAGTAAGGAATAAATAGTTTTTTTGGAAATATTACTTGTATGTTGATAATACAACAAGCTGAACTCAATATTAATATCGAATTATTATTACTTTTTTAATATTCAAGATCACGCATGTATTTTTTAAATTATTGATTACGTCCATTGTTTCGTATAAGTAGTAGAAAGAATATCGTTTAGAAATATCATACAAAATATACTAACCGTAAACCACTGAACCGAATAAAATCCTGAAATATTTTTAATCGAACCAAACGCCTACATCCATACATCCTTGTTAAAGTGATGCAGCAAAATTGAGTTGAATTTAACTCAGCGTTGCTGTTTACATACAACTCTTGGTTTTTATAAGCTGCAAAACTATGATAAATACGGCATCATATTTAAACTAGGTATGATAAATTTCAGTGTAATAATGCCAGCCTGACAGCTATACGTATATTTATCTGACATTTGTACATGAATGAATTCCCATTGGGAAATGAATTCTCTGCCGGCGACTCTGTGCGTCAGTTCATCCATTACACCAATTAATTCTGTGTATACACCATGTTATTACTACATGTTCGCAAGAAACATTGTTAGATAATGCAACAAGCTACATCAAAACAAAAATACTTTCAAATTCGTTAATGAATAATGATTCTGCTTACATAGTTGCAACAACTATTGTTTTAATAACTAATTTAAAACATACTCACTTTTGCTCTTTAATTTCCTTCTCACACTAATTCCCTTCCTTCCCAGCATAACCATTATTCCACAAATAACACCGCGACATTACACAAAGAACTGTCTTATTTCTGCAATTTTTCCGGCGAAATTAACTCTATTTGCATTTTTCATTCAAAGCACGCAAAAGAGAAAACATTCCTTTATAATTTATAGCTTCATTTCGCTTTCAATATAAAATAACTGTAAAATTTTATTGGTTACTTCAGGAATCAATGGCAATATCTTCACTCTTCCAATACTTAACTAAAGTTATTATTTAGCCCAAACTCTGATTACTCTTTTCGGGCGTGCATAGCGTTATAATTTCAAATCCGGATTTATCTTTGATGTTGACATAAATAACGGACTTGTGGATGTACACCAACCCTTTATAGGATTAAATTTATTTATCAAAGGCGCAGGCAGTAATTTCAACAGATAAAAATATCTGAATTTATGATCGAATTCAGTTCACCCTAGCTGCTCAATGGTCCACACAGTGTTATATATACGTATTACCACATTTTTATATATACGTATTACCACATTTTTAATAAAAAAGAATATTACAAAAGTAGTTGTTACAATTGATTTCATTTCAATTCAATTTTCGTATTATTAAAAAAGTTATTGTCCGAACTTTCTCCATTTTGCACTTTCCTATTCGCATTTGCTAAGCCGAAGCTTTTACAAATTACGCTAATTTAAATATATTACTCATTTGTTTGAACAACTACAAACCTGGTATGTTATAATGATTGCCACTTATTTTACATGGAAACTTCTCTCTGCATACTCGACTCGCGTGGGTTTCATCAACTAATTAGAGAATTTAAATTAGTTTCATAGCCGCAATTGGTGGTGATTCTGCGCCCACATAGCGTAATCCTGATGATTTCTTCGAATTCATCAGTCATTAAAGCTCGTTGTTACTGGGTGCAGTTACGCAACAGAAATAAAATTTGATAGGCAAACGGCTCAATAGCCATAACCAACGTTTATTATAATATTCGACGTGTACCCTTGGAGTTAAGGTTACTTTATAGTTGTTACGTTAAGTGAAAATAAATGTTAAATGCTAGCCACAACCTGAATACAAATGAGTTATCTAGATTTACCTGCTCTGTAGGACTATGTGAACTTTGTGTGACTTAGCCATAGCAATAAAATATTTTTAGTTTTCATGGCTCTCCTTTTTTCTAATGTTAAGCAGTACATCCTTTTATTGTGAGATAGTTCCTTTTTAAAGCCACATAAAAATTAACATTTCTCCCATAAATATTTATTAGAAGCAGAATAATTAATTATAACTAATTGTTTGCCTCAGTAAAGTAAAATTTGAAATTGAGATTAATTTATAATAAATTACATAAACGGCAGGATTCCCAATCATAATTTTAAAAATAGTGGCAATAAAAAACCCACCTGCCTGCGGTTCTCCGAACCTGAATTAATTTTATTTTCATGCTGACCGAGGTTCTGACCGATTATTGATTCAAAAATATAATGAAATAGAATAAATTTCGGCCCGTTAATTTTATTTTACGGCGTTTTTATGTTACCGACTGCTCCATACATCCGCATAAAACTGTTACTTTATTTAGGTTTGGTTCCATATGGAAAAATTATTAAATTGATTAGGGAATACAGAACGCTATCTAAAGGGGGAAATCTAGCGCAATCCTCTGCTTCCTTTATAAATTTTAATTAAATCCGATCCCGGAGAAACTGTTGAATTATATATTGGGGCCCTTTAGAAATGGCAGAAATATAAAAGGGCCGGCATAAAATAAATAATCAATAATAGAAGCTCCGAAAAATATTTTTTATACCTCTAAAATGCTTTATGCGAATCCTGTTCCCCTTACTCAACAAATATTTTTGCCGAATATCGAGAAGAAAAGTGATTTCCCGCAGAATGTATATATCATATTTCACATTCTTTTTTCTAGACAGCACTTCGATAATGTTGACTCGAAAGTAGGCCCGGTTTTATTATTCTTATTTATATTTCGGGATAAAAAGGTGCTTTTTCACGTTTGCTGCATTTAATCAACACAATATAAATGCAGGTTATGCTTGGATTTATATGGTTGCTCCAGCTTTTTAAAGGAAAACAGTGTAACTAAAGGGGAAACAGGATCTATAGTCTTGCAACGAATGAATTTTGGTGAAGTACTGTTTCTTTTTTGTTTCGTTTTAATTCGACTACACCGAAATGGAAAACTCATACAACGGAGTAGAACAGTTTGAAAATACCGAATGTAAGTGACCGTTCGCATATAACGTCACGACTGAATAGCGTTGCGACTACATAGTTTTAAAATACGGTTGCGAGAATGCTGTATTTTTTTAAATGAATAGAATTACTTTAATAACATAAAATATATTCTGTGCATCGCCATGTACAGTGGTTTCAGCCATGATTCAAATATAAATAGATTCGTAGTCTGAAAGTAAAGGTCATCCCAATAAGAATTGTTAAATTATTTATACTATTTGAAACAAATCGTTTCATAAAACATACAGATATCTTTTATAAAACATTTATACTTTTCTTATTAAAATATCAATAAGAGTCAAAGAAACTTCGCAAATTTTATAGAATTTTATGATATTTCAGTTATAATTTCGCCAAAATTAAATTCGTAATTCAAATTATAGTAGTATTAGTTTCAGCTAACATTTACAAAAAAAACATTTAAAACAAAACTATATAACAGAAAATAGAACTATTTATACCATTAATATTAAAAGCAATTAAATAATATGTATATAACTACATGTTTGATTCTACTGCGTGGTATTTTTATTCTTAGGGATATCTATGTCTGGCAATTGTCATGTTACAATACATTTTGTTCGTTAAATGTTCAAAAGTATTTAATATTTTTCCCGAATTTTCTACGTGTGAAGTGCTTTAACAAATCTCCCAGTTTAAAATGCAAATTTATTTCTTTGGTTGGGTGATTTATAAGGTCGGAAAACAGGTAAGCTGATAAAAATGAAAAGGGCTGTCGAGACAGGCCATTCAGAGATCCTGATATATGATAAATAGACATCCCAATAACCTATTCGATTCCACCTTTAGAGCCTTCGCCCCAGGACAGGAGCGTGTCCGTGTGACGTGGGTGGAAAGCCGCGTCGCGGTCCCCGGAGCAGTGTTTTGTCATTGTCACAGAGATATTGGCGGTCGCAGGGGATGCTTGTGACAGTGGTCGGCTGCCGTTGAAAAGTGCATACAAGCGACACATTTCACAGCCCTACCACCATAAGACCCGATCCATTTTTGTGTTTCCATTTGACAGAAAGCCTGCGAATGTCCGGTAAACTGCACGTAATGATGCTGTACCGCAAGCCGTTCGGGCCTTATTGAACAGGCTAGTCAGAATTGGCCACGCGTGATATCAAATGGGTTTGTTTCTTTTATTTCAGGCCCAATGCAATTTGACGTCATTTGCAAGTGTTTCAATTGCAAATTTACGGTGCAAAAACTCACAGAAAAAATTGCAAAATTTATTTCTCTCTTCCCGGGAGAAGTATTAAAATAAGCTATGGAGGACGGAGTAAATAATCTCCCAGAAACTTTTGCTTGATAGATTTATTTTAAATTTTCTGACTATACGGTTGTGGATGATCGGTTGCGCATATTCTAGCCCACTACAATGCTAATTACAGAGAGAAACATTAAAACTAATTATAGGCATACAAGAATACGATACAATACAAAAATAAGTCTGAAAATACAACTAAATCTATCAAGTGTCAAAGGATAATAATTATTCTTCTTTATTTGTAGCGACTGATGATGACCTGAGGTTAGATGGCAACTAGTACTGCATTAAACTGATTTATAAACAATTTATCAAGAAATTTTATTAATCTCCTAGAAAAATATTATTGAATAACAATTGTAAGAACAACAAACTACTGTTATGTTTAATAAAAATTATTAAAAATACTTACACCTGTTAATTTATAGCTATGTTAATAATACGTACATGTAAACATCAATTTTGCATGTTATAGATAAATATTGTTATCAAAATTCGTTATAAAAACATATCTATACTTATAAAACTGAAATACCACCCAGCTATTTTGTCATGTTTGTGTGAATATTCCCTTAAAAAGAGGAGGTAATGGTCACGCGCGACCTTTATTACCGACAGAGGTGACACAAATTTAGTCATGTATCAATGACAAGCATACATATATGTAAACAACGTTGTATGTAAACATAACCTCAAATGATTTTTTGGAAATTTGGTCCGCCAGAATGCTATGTGATAGGAGAAACATAATTCCATTAACAAATTTCCAACATTATACACTCAAAGCGGTACAAAGTCCAGAAAGGTAAAAAGCTTGCAATTGCGACCAAGTAATGTAGGAGTTATGGTCTCGGAAGAAGCAATTCATACCTGAAGATTAACAGATTTTAGATGTCTGTGTAATAGTTCACATAATTCAACTGAAGGGTTGGACATCAAACATTGAAGACTCGTTGGCAAGGGAATGTTCATACGAATCAAGTTCCGCTGGAATTCATCAGACAAATACAGAGGACATTCATTCCATAAGGAGATATGCAAAATCGGCTATCCTTCCGCACTCACAGAACTGAGAAACTGATAACCCAATCTTATAGAGATGAGTAGGTGAATCCGAAGAAAAAAATGAAAGGTGACAAATAAATTAATTAACCTGCTATAAAATATTATTTAAATGTTTAAAAAATGTACAATCCTCTTATTTGTAATATACGTTTATTTATATATATACAGAATGATCTATTCACAACTGACCAGGGGGTGGAGACACAATTCTATAGGTTTTAAGGTGGTCGTTCGTCAATGGCTGATACTACAAAGCCCCTCGACAGAGAGTATCATAAATCTTGAGGAACAAATAGAAAACATGCACGTAAGGGATAGAAAACCTGTCTCGCAAGATTTCTGATACCCTCTGTCGAGGGGCTTTGTAGTCTCAGCCATTGACGAACGACGACCTTATAACCTATAGAATTGTGTCTCCACCCCCTGGCCAGTTGTGAATAGATCATTCTGTATTCTGTTCCAACAGGAGAATTAGGACGGGCACCACACATTCCGTACGACAAAGGCACTACTACTAAAAAAGAAGTTTGTTTTAGTGAAAGAAGTATAAGTATGTGTATAAGTCAATGGTAACGAATATCTGTTTTACTTCTATTTTGGAAGTTCGACAACTTACTCTAGCAATACATCGTAGATATTCTATGTAAAGATTGAGGGAAATAGATTGGTTTGGTTGAAGATCAATCAACGAAAATTTAAAGCTCAAACCCATGGACAGGCAAAAATTTCCATGGTACTCGGCGGGATAATTTTATGCGAACCGCTATCTAGTACTTCATTATTTAATCAATCATACATATCGTAACAAAAATATCTACTTCAAATGTCTTTTATCTTGGTAATGTTGATTTTTCTTACTATTGACAAATTGTTTCACAATATTTCTTCTTATTTTAATTGATATATTATAAAAAATAAGTTTCACTTAAAAAAATGACTATGAAAGTTATTTGGTATTTATAATAATTTGGTAATAAATCATATTAATGCTATTTATATCTTGTTTAAGATTAATTGAAAATTTTTCATGTTTAATATTTAAAGATTCTAAGATTCTTCTTTTGTACCAATTACTTTCTTTTTCTAAAATTTTAACATTATCAAAATCAAAAATATGTGTTTTTTTGCAGTGTTTTGCTAGAGCACTACCATTTGCTGTTAATTAAAAAAATTTCTCTAGAATAAAAGATAAAGATGATAAATTTAAACAATCAAATCTTGTATACAAAATTAACTGTTTAAATGGAATCGCATGTTATATTGGGGAAACAAAACTATATCTTCATAATAGAATTTCTCAACATAAAAATTCTTGCAATAAAGAATTAACAGAAAATTGTACTGCAAAGAAAAAACACATATTTTTGATTTTGATAATGTCAAAGTTTTAGAAAAAGAAAGCAATTGGTACAAAAGAAGAATTTTAGAATCTTTACATATTGAACATGAAACATTTTCAATTAATTTAAAAAAAATTGTCAATAGTAAGAAATATCAAATTTCAAATTTTAACACTCCTGAAGAGGTTTTGATCAAGAAAAACGAAACACTGAGCAAAGTGTGAATCTACATTTCAAGACCTATAAACCTAAGAATTAAAATAATAAATAATTAAATATAAAAGGTCAAAGAAAAAATAAATTTAGATTATTTGATTTTATTTGGAGATTTAGAATTGACGTCAATAAGTTTTCATATACTTATTTATTTATATTAAATTTTAATTTATTTCTTTGTAGGGGAAATGTAAGAATATTTAAATTTGGCGCCTAATAGAAATGGTGGGGAGACCGCCGAGTGCTTCGCGCTGGGGCGCGGTCTGCCCAGAAGTTAGTCAAGTGGCAGCCTTGCATGCGCTTGGTGCAATAAAGCTCTCATGAAACAGCGACGTAGTTTTATTTTCCTTGGTGTGATCAAATGTAGAGAGACCCTGATGCTAACATCTTAAGAAAAGAAGGATATTTTGACTAATGCATTAGTCTATGAGTTACATTTTTTCACTCCTATTAAAATATTCGCTGTCTGTTCTTTATATAAGATTATATTATTTTGTAAAATCTTTTAAAGCTTAAAAACAATTGTATTGTTTATAAATTTTAATTTTAAATATTATTTATAAATTAAAGTGAAATTGCAATTTTGTTTTAAATTATAAAAATACGTCAGTGTTATAAGTAAGGAAAATTTGAATCTTTACTCTAAAGATTAACAGTGTTATTCATAAACGAATACTAACAAAGGTCTAGTTAGACCGGCATAAGTAATTGCCAAAAGAATTATAACCTCAAAATTTAGTATTTACGCGGATGACCGAGATTTCGTACAACGCGGTTTGAACCAAATTTAAGCACTGTTTTTGAATAAAACTGAAACTGTATTCTTATCTTTTAGACCTTATAGACGACAATGCATTATTCTTCCTGACTATTCAATATAAAGAAATTTGCGAAAACTTATTTACGTCATCTTTGAATTTTGAGAATGAATATCTACACTATAATTTAATTGTTACATGAACTATTGACTAGATTAAACTTAGTTCAAATAAATATACCTACTTCCAGACTTTGTACGAAAAAATCATTCCATTATTTTTATTAATTTGACACATTAAATTTTTTGAAACGCCAGTTTTTTTTTAAATTTGGTAATCTTAAATTATACACGATGTTATTTCTGCATGATTGCAAGACATTTTTGACTATAAATACTTGAATTTTTTTTTTAGATTACATCGATTCTTCCTGAAATTTTAATAACATAAAATCAATATGAAGGCAATTTTAAATAAATTATGTTATCCTGAACAAGGAGAAGTTAGGAATATTTGAAACTACTACTGAAGTGCTATGTTTTTGCACGAAACCGGTTGCGCGTAAAATAAATATAAATAATTAAGCGAAAACTGTGAGTATTTTCTTTTACATAAAAATTATCCTCTTTGACATTCCCAAACGACAAACTACTACATCTATAACTATAAAATCCAAACCCCACTGACTCACTGATTCATCAGCAAATCTCAAAAGTGACTCAGTCGATTTACCTGAAATTTTGCACACTGCCGTGGAGGGGCCATGCGATGTCAGCTAAGAA
>JAWQRP010000711.1:0-24618 GCA_033557875.1 Quadriops clusia
AATTACCCAACCGAAAGTAATCTTTTTTTGTCTATGTTTTCTAAATATGCATGTGTATATAATATCAAAATTATTAAAAAATCACTCTGAATCCTAATGTGAATCTGTCTTATCTTGTCTAGTACAATTTAAAAATATGCGAGAAAGTCGAGTGGAGACCACTCCATATTTATTTTATGTAAACTTAGGGGTAACTACCGTATTTTTCGGACTATAAGACGCACTTTTTTTCGAAAATTTTCGGTATCAAAATGGGCTGCGTCTTATACAATGAAGGTTGTATATGTTTTTTTTTCAATTTTTGTAGCTGAAATGTTCCCTGCGTCTTATCGTCCGGTACATCTTATACTTCGAAAAATACGGTAATTGAAATTTCTAAAATCTAAAACGATCACATTTTAGACAATGATGAATCGTAATGGGTGTTCAAATTTTATTGAAATCATTTCAAAAATAATCTCGCACATCTTCTGACAAGATTGTATTTTTCCCATTGCTTTTTTTAGGCGAATTGACCTTACCGTATCACACAATTGCTTTACCTTTAAAGATTTTATACAAATAAAATTTGAAATGTTGGTTTTATATTACATACGATTTGAAACATTTGATTTAATTTATAAAGTCACAGAATCATTTTGTTTTTAAATAAACTTACATTTATTATTTTTTTAAAATAGGCTGGATCGCCGATATGGCATGTATTTACAACACAAAATTTGAAAAAACTCTGAAACCCACCGTATTTTCCAAATCTTGCGCTAACCAATTTTAATTTTTTCTAGTCGTTTCTAAATAATTTGAGCGGCGTTTTGTTCAACAATGATAATATGAAACTGGTCGTACTGTGGACGTGAATTTAAGTCTTAAGACAAGTTTTATAATTCCAGACCAGGAGGTTTCTACCACCGAGGCATCGAAAAATTTGTGCAATGTTGGGAGGAAATTATGAACAAAATTGGGAAATATATACTGCATTAATTGTAATATTCTCTATTGTTTAAAGTTGAAAAGAAAAACCTAAATTATAAACAAAAATTACACGAAATAATCAACAACCATGTGGGAACTGATGGTGCATGTGTGATTTTTGTGATATAATAGCACAGATTTGTCAGTGATAATAATTATAGTGGAATCCGTTTATTCGGGATACCGGTTTATCGGGACATCCGTTTATTTGGGACAAATGTGAAATTACTGAATCGTATCTATACTTATCTATATAAATAAACCCAGTTAACCAGGACAAAACTCCGGATAATTAGGACAAATTTTCAGAATCACTAAAAAAGTTTCATGTTTATTTCCTTTGAAGTTGCTTTGTATTTACGTATTTAAAATGAATATTTACATTTTTTTTTACGTAAGAGGTTTTGCTTTAGAAGTATTATTTCCTATTTAAATTTGCAATGATCTTTGACGTATATTACATTTTGGGAATGTATAATAGCTTATTATGGTTCTATAAGTTAAGAAATTCTATAATTTGCCTTCAGTTACTTTGTGTTTGTTGGTGTATACGCACTTGTATTATAAAAATGTCTCGAAAGCATTTAAGTTTAAAGGAAATGATTTCCATTTTGGATAAAATGAAAAAACTTCCATATCGCCAATTATCTCTTGAAATTGGTGTATCTAAAACAACAATTGGGAGTTTGCTAAGGCCTGAAACAAAATATCGCGCTGATTTCGAATCTGCATCAAAAAAATGTCAAGTGAAAAGAAAAAGAGAAGGAAAGAATCCCAATGTGGAGTCAGCTCTGAATGAATGTTTTTCTATCGTCACTGCACGTGGTACGCATGTAAGTGGTCCTTTACTGATGAAAAAAGCAGAAGATTTTGCAAAAAAATGGGCCAGGAAAACTATACGGCATCTAATGGATGGTTTAACCGATGGAAAGTACGTAATGAAATTAAATTTAAGCGAGCTCATGGAGAAAAAGGAAGTACCGAAAATTGGAAAGAGACTAAACTTAAATGGATTTTCTGAAGATGACATCTATAATGCAGATGAAACCGGTTTATACTACCGAGCTACGGCAGATGGATCTCTGTGTTACAAAAAAAGTGCAATTTTAAGATCGAAAAAAGCAATGGATTGTGTCACACTCTTATGTTGCTCAAACATGTCAGGAAGAGACTAAAGAAAATTGTAAATAATCGGAAAATCGCAAAAACCACGCTGCTTTAATGGTATTCGAATGGATGCATTACCATTAGATTACTGTGCAAATAAAAATGTTTGGATGACAGGGGATATATTCCAACAGTGGCTAAAGCAATGGCACAGACAATTAAAAAAATGAATAGTTTTGTTTGTGAATAATTATCGTGCTCATCCGTTAATTAAATTGAAAAATATTTAACTTGAATTTCAGTCACCAAATACGACTAATGTGCTTCAACCAACGGACATTTTATATCGGAAAGTTTTTGTGCGATCAGCCAACAAACAATAAAAAATTGTTTTCTGCATGCTGGATTTCATGCTCAGAATATCCAAGAGGAAGAACTTGTGGAGGACCGTGAAGAATCTATGGAAAATTTTCCTTCGGTCCAAAATTACGAAGAATTAAAAAAAATAGATGACCATCTTGTTTGTATTCAAGATAATGACGAAAATTATTAATCTAATATTTTAGAAAAGTTTGCTTAGCTGACATCGGAGAATTCCGATTCGGAAGAGGAAGTTATGAAAGTCTTCCATTAGGAAGCGAAAACATGCATCGAAACTGTAAGGCGGTTTTTCATGCAGAAAGGAAATGAGGAAGTCCAATTAATTGAGACTTTTGAAAATTTCTTTAAAAAAATCAATGAACAAAAATAACCAGTTAACATTATTACAGTTTTTTTTAATAAACATTTTCCGCTATTATATTTTTACTCATTTTTATATTTATTCACGCAATGTTATGAAAGTGTATCTACTGCATACATATTTATATACATCCATTACATTTTTTTCCTGCTTATATGTATACTTATGTATACGTCATTCTTACAAAAAACTAGAAATATAGTAACCATATACACATTAAAATTCAAATTTGTAATTTTCTGACAGTGATTAGCTATAAATCAAGGTCATCTCGGTTTATAGGGACATCCGCTTTATCGGGACAAAAGTGTCGTTACCGATGTGTCCCGATTAAGCGGATTCCATTGTAGTACGTACTAGGAACTTACCAACAACACATTCCCCATTTATGCAAGGTCTCGAACAATTAGCGATGCACTTGTTTTTATTTTTAGGGTCAGGGACGTATCCAGGCCAGCAGGTGCATTTATCGGGTTCCGTGCAATTGGCGTTGAAACATGGTTCTTTGCATATGGCGTTGCAGACGAATTTGTTCTTCTTGTCTATTTCGTACCCTTTCCAACATTTGCAGAGGTCCGGGGCAATACAATCGGCATTAACACACCCAGAAGTACCACAAGCCGGAACGCACTTATATTTACTAGTCTTGTCATGGACATAACCCTTATTACATTTGCAAAACTCTGGCGCGGTGCAAACGCCGTCTACACAAGGTTCCGAGCAAATTGGGTCGCAACGATACTTGTCTGAGGGATTCTTTTTGTAAC
Source organism: Quadriops clusia (assembly GCA_033557875.1). Taxonomy (NCBI): domain Eukaryota; kingdom Metazoa; phylum Arthropoda; class Insecta; order Coleoptera; family Hydrophilidae; genus Quadriops; species Quadriops clusia. The sequence continues at coordinate 3,589 of JAWQRP010000711.1, forward strand.
CCTTCTTGCATCCACATTCTTCTGGACCGATGCATTTTCCGTGTATGCAAGGTTGGGAGCATTTTGGAATGCAAGTGAAAGGATCTTTGGGGTCTTGTTCGAACCCGTCGTTACATTTGCAAGTGTTTGGGGCTACGCAGGACCCATTGACGAATGGTTTATAGCATCCAGCTATGCAGACAAATGTGTCATTTGGATCTTTCTTGAAACCTTCGTGACAAACGCAAAGATTGGGAGCTATGCAATCGCTATTTGTGCAGTTGTTCTCACACACCGGTAGGCAACCGTAGTGATTGTTAGGATCGGGTTCGTAGTTGAGTAGACATTTGCACTTTTCGGGTGCATAACACACAGCGTTAATGCATGGGTTAGAACAAATGGGTTCGCATACATAGGTTTCGTTTACTTTGGGTTTGTAACCGTAGTCGCAGCCACAAACATCGGGAGCAACACAAAAGCCATGAGCGCAGGATTTTTGACAAACGGGATTACACTTGTACTTTTCAACCGGATCTTTTGTGTAATTTGAATGGCATTCGCATTCGTCGGGCGCAACACACGACCCGTTTTGACATACAGGTTTACATACTGGACTGCATGCGTGTGAAAGGTTCTTTGAAGGTGTATGTTCGTCAAAGCATTCGCATTTGTTGGGTTCGACACAAGTGGCATTTTCGCAAGTAGGAACGCAAATTGCGTTGCAAACATACGGATGAGTTGTATTCTTCTCATAGTCTTTAAAGCAATCACATACTTCAGGTTTTGCGCACTTACCATTGACGCATTCGAGTGAGCAAATCGGGTCGCATTGGTACTTGTTTAGCGGGTCTTTACTGTACCCAGTACTACATGTACAGTTTTCTGGTTCGGTGCAAAAGCCGTTTGTGCAGTTAACGGAACAATATGGCGTACACACGTGATATGACTCGTCTTCTTTGTCGAAACCTAACAAACAAGCACATTCTGCGACTCTGTAACAGTAAGCATTTATGCACTTAGGGTCACAAGCGGGAGTACAAAGGTGCCAATAAGTTTTCACGTGCACGTGGTCTTTCCAGCAATCGCATTTGTTCGGGGATGTGCAATAAGAGTTAACGCATGTCAACTCGCAAATAGGGTTGCATTTGTATTTGTCCGTTTGGTCCTTTCCATACCCTTCGTGGCACTTACAAACCTCCGGTTTTTCGCATTTGCCGTTGACGCACTCTTTTGAGCAGATAGGTATACAAGTATAAAAATATTCATCGTCTGCAACCCCGTCCCATTTGTAGCCCTTGTGACAGACACACATTTCCGGCTTTTCGCATTCTCCGTTGACGCAACGTTTCGAGCAAATAGGGACGCAGGTGTAGTTGTCATGTTTATGATAGCGGTACCCACGATGGCAAGTGCAAAGTTCCGGCGCCGTGCATATTCCATTAACGCAAGGTTTCGCACAGATAGGTAAGCATTCGGTATCATTTTCATTTTTCTTATCGAAACCTTTGTTGCAGTAGCATGTTTCAGGTGCACCGCAATAACCATTTTTGCAGTAGTACGTGCAATACGGGTCGCAGTGGTACTTGTCGGTTTTGTTTTTTTGAAATCCGGGCAGGCAAGTGCAAACGTCTGGGGCGGTGCAAACGCTGTATTTGCAAGATTTAGTACAATTGGCAAGACAGACGTTCCTGTCTTTGGGATGCTTAACAAATCCTTTAAAGCAGGTGCAATTGTTCGGTTCGACGCAAAAACCGTTGACGCAGGAACAGTTAGTGATGCACTTGTAAGCATCTTCGCGATCTGGCACGAATCCCGCATGGCATCGGCACACTTCCGGGAACACGCAATGGGAATTGACGCAGGAACGGGAGCAATTTGGGTAACATATGTGCGTTGAGTTGCCATTGGGTTTGTAACCTGGGAGGCACGTGCATACATCAGGTGCGGTACAAGTGGAGTTGATGCATTTGCGTGTACAAGCAGGAGTGCATTTGTATTTTGAATTTAAGTCTTTAATATAGCCGTGGAAGCACGTGCAAGTTTCGGGACCAGTGCAATTGGAGTTGATACAATCCACAGAGCAGATTGGGAAGCATCTGAATCTGTTAGTTTCGTTCTTGCCATAGCCCTCGAGACACGTGCATGTTTCTGGGGCGGTGCAATTGCTATAAACGCACTCTTGGGAGCAATTTGGATCACATTTGAAAATAGGGTCGTCTTTTGAACGATTGTAACCAACTGTACAAGCGCATATCCCCGGCAAGTAGCAAATTCCGTTAATGCATGGCCTGGGGCAAACTGGTGCACAATAGTATTTATTGTATTTATCCAGTTTCCAACCCTTTCGGCAAGTACACGTTTCTGGAGCGCTGCAATTTCCATTCGCGCAGGGAAGTGAGCAATAAGGAAAGCACACCGTTTTGTTATTGGGGTTTCTTTTGAAGCCTTCGTGGCATTTGCAATTGTCTGGGGGTTTAACGCAATCAGCATTGATGCATCTTATTGGACAGTGGGGGTTGCATTTGTAAATGTTTTTTCTATCCCGTTCGTAGCTATATTTACAAATGCAAATATCAGGGAGGTAGCAGTAGGCATTGATGCACGGCTCTGAGCAGTTAGCGATGCAAACATACCTATTGCCCGGATCAGGAGAGTATTGCTTATTACACAAGCATGTTTCCGGTCCAATACACGCCCCATGCTTACAAGGTACGGTGCAAAACGGGTGGCAATTATTGTCGTCAGTTTTGGCGAATCCATCGTTGCAAGTGCAGAATTCGGGGGCGGTGCAAGTGGAATTTACGCATTTCTTTGAGCACAAAGGGACACATGTCCCATTCTTATCTTCGAAATACCCCAAAGCACAAATGCACTCGTTGGGCATGACACAAAAGCTGTGATTCTTACAACTTGGAACGCATACGGGTACACAACCATACTTGTTGCTTTCGTCTTGTTCATATCCTTTGAAACATAAGCAAGTTTCAGGAGCCACGCAACTGCCGTTCACGCACTCTGTTGAGCAAACGGGGAAACAGGCATTTTCAGTCGAATTTTTCTTTTTGTATCCCGGCAAGCAAGTGCAATTATTAGGCCCTACACATGTCGCATTGAAGCACGGTGGATTGCAATCGGGCTCGCAAGTGAAATTATCTTTCCGTTTGAATCCAGAGTTACAGGTGCAATAATCCGGAGCAGTGCAATTCGCGTTAACGCATTTTTTACTGCAAAATGGATCACATTTGTGCCTATCCTGGGGATTGTAACCAAATCCTTTATGGCAAATGCAAATGTCTCCGCCAATGCATTCGGCATTAGTGCAATTTTTTAAGCAATGTGCAATGCATTTGTGGGTAAGGTTAGCATCCTTTACAAACCCCGGATTGCAAGTGCAAGTTTCCGGGGCAGTGCACGTTGCATTTAAGCATTTTTCTGTACAAATCGGGGCGCAGTTGTAAGGATCTGTAAAATTGTATCCCAGTTTGCATATACATCTATCTGGGATGTAACAAAAACCATGTTTGCAGTCTTTCATGCAAATAGGGTTACAGATGAATTTACGTAGGTGGTCAATTTGAAAACCCATATTGCAGGAGCAGTTATTTGGGGCGATGCAATAGCTATTGATACATTTAGGTTTGCAAATTGCGACGCAGGTGTAATTGTCGTTATTGGTGTTGTTGAAGTCGGGTAAACATGTGCAATATTCCGGTGCTGTACAAATACCATGGATGCATGTACGGCTACACTTGGGAACACATTCGTAAGTGTTCACAGGATCTGGACGAGATTCGTTGCGGAAATATCCGGGAATGCAATGGCATTCCCCGGGTGGTTGAACGCAAATTGAATTGACACAAGTTTTCTTACACACGGGGTAACAAGATGTTTTGCTACCATTAACGAATTGAAAGCCTGGTAGGCAAGTGCAAACATCTGGAGCAGTACAAGTACCGTTTGTACATGGAATATTGCAAAATGGTTTACAATTGTATCGGTCGATTTGCTCGTACCCTTCTAAGCAAGTGCAAAATTCTGGACGTGTACACGTCGAGTTGGCACAAGGTTTGGAACAAATAGGATCGCATTTATGTGCGCGAGTTTTGTTCCTTTCATATCCCACCATGCAAGAGCATATGTTAATTTTGTAACAAAACGCGTTCGTGCAATTGGGGTTGCAGGTAGGAATGCATAATAAATCATTCGTTTCGTGTTTTCTGAAGCCTTGGAAACATAAGCACAGATTACCTTTGCAAAATCCACGCACACAAATGCAAGGTCCTGTCGTGGGGACGGGACGGCAAATATTCGGTTCTTTTGGGTCCGGCATGAAACCCAAGTCGCACTGGCATTTATTCGGTGCTACGCACTTTGCGTTGACGCATTCCTTGAAGCAATCCGGGTCGCATTTGTTGGGGTGTCTGTGGCTTCTGCTGTACCCTACAAGGCATGTGCACATCCGAGGTTTGTAACAAAATCCATTGATGCACTGGCCGCTACAAACGGGATTGCAGACGTATTGGTTCCGACTATCGAGTTCGAAGCCGTGATCGCATCTACACTTTCCTGGGGCAACGCATTTGCCGCGGGTGCAATTCGGGTTACAGATTGGAACGCAAATAGTTTTGTTGATCAGGTCGAAACCTCCGGAACATACGCATACATCAGGGGCTATACAAGTGCCTCCCACACATTCTTTTTTACAATGAGGAATGCAAGTGAAATTATAACTTAATTCGTGCCCAGATGATCGCATTTTTCCTGTGAATGTAAACTTTTCACTGACATTCTTCTTGAACCCTGCGATGCATTCGCAACCGTTTGGGCTCACGCAGGAACTGAAGTTTGGACATTTTGGATTACAAATCGGATTACAGAGGAATTTATTGTCTTTAGCGAGTTCGTAACCAGCAAAGCAAGTGCAAGTTTCTGGGGCAGTGCATTCGCTGTTGTTGCACCTCATGGAACAAACCGGTGAACATTCGGGGCTTTCCTCCCGTGTTTTGTCATATCCTTTCCAACATGTACAGTTATCAGGTGCAACGCACGTTGAGTTAATGCATAAGGGCTTGCATATGGGGCCGCAGGTGTAGTTGTCTGTTTGTGAAAAACCTTCTTTACATTTGCAAACTTCTGGAGCCACGCAAATAGAATTGACGCAGGGTTTGGAACAAATTGGGTTGCACTTGTGCCGATCTATGGGATCATAACCAAAGCCCGGGTTGCATTCGCAAATATCTACCCCGACGCACTTACTATTGACACAAGGCCTTTCACAAGACGGATTGCACCTATATGTATCGTTTTCGTCTGGTCGAAATCCAAAGTGACAAACGCATTTTTCTCCACCGATGCAGTATCCGTTAATGCACTCCTTCGAGCAAATTGGATTGCATTTATATTTGTGATCTTTATCGTGAGAGAATCCAAGGCGGCAAATGCAGACGTTTGGTAAATAGCAAAAAGCCTCGATGCAGGACGGAGAACATTTAGCGTAACACGTACTGTTATAAAAATCTGAAATATATCCGGCAAAGCATTGGCAGAAATCCGGTCTAACGCAAATACCATTTTTGCATTCACCGCAATCTGCAACACAGACGTATCTATCATGTTTGCTGAGTTTGTATCCTGGATGACAAATACAAATGTCGGGAAGGGAACAGTTACCATTAATACACGGTTTTCTGCAAACTGCATCGCATATAAACTTCCCTGGGGTTACTGGTTTAGTTTTGTTAAAAAAGTATCCGTGCCAACACCGACAAATTCCTGGAGGGCGGATACATTCGGCATTAATGCATTCGTAGGGACACCGGGCGCTGCACGTGTAATTGTTACCTTCAATGGGCTCGAATCCTGGATGGCATTTACATACGTCAGGAGCAACACAATCTGCATTGATACATACCTGACTGCAATAAGCAGTGCACTTCCCTTTTTTCTTTTTATACCCTGGATTGCATATACAGTCTTCAGGAGCGACGCAAGTGCCGTTTGCACAGCCATCGGAGCAAACGGGATCGCATCGGTTCGTATCGTTCTTTTTATATCCTAATTGGCATATACACAGTGATGGTTTGTAACAAAAAGCGTTAATGCATTTCCTTTCGCAATTTGCCAAACATTTGTAAGGATTATCCTTTATCGGTACGTAGTTCTTCCAACACTTACATTCTTTACTCACGCAATCCGCATTGATGCATTTCAGAGGACATTTTTGAACACAAGCGTGGGGTTTTCCTGGTGCCGGCTGGTATCCGTCCCAACAGGTACAAACATTCGGTGCAGTACAAGTGGCGTTCACGCAAGGTTCCGAACATACAGGTTCGCAATAGAACTGGGATTTTCTAACATATCCTTGTAGGCAAATGCAGAGTTGTGGTTTAAAACATAAGCTGTTGTTGCACACCACGTCGCATCGCGGCATGCATCGTTGATATTTATTCAGGTCGTATCCGTGTTTGCAAGAGCAAACTCCGGGTTGCACGCAAACGCCCCCTCTGCACGGAGGCGTGCAAATAGGCCTGCAGGTATTCTCAACGAGTTGGTAGCCCGGAGGACAGACGCATTTTTCCGGCGACACGCAGGTCCCATTAATACAACCCTTTGAGCAAATAGGATCGCATTTGAATTTGTTAACGCGTTTGAAGCCGAAGCGGCATATGCAAGTTTGTGGCAACATACAAAAACCATTTGCGCATTCTTCGTAACAAATTGGTTTGCACAAGTATTTGTTTTTGTTGTCGTGTTTGTACTCTTGTTTGCACTGGCACGTTTCAGGCGCTATGCATTTTCCGTTAATGCAAGGCAACGTGCAACGGGGATGACATTCATGGTCTGTCTCTTTGTTTTTAGAGAAACCCGCATTACACGTACAAAAATCAGGTGCCGTGCAAACGCCGTTGACGCACAGTTTGGTGCATTTCGGGATACATTCATAGTTGCTCCTGGGCTCGAATCCTTTATTGCAGGTACAAGTGTTGGGGGCGGTGCAGGTGGCGTTGATGCACTCGGGGTTACAGGTGGCGATGCACTTGTGTCTCTCTTTATGGTCCCTTATGTATAATTCCTTGCACTGGCACACTTCGGGGAGAACGCAAATCGCATTTTCGCAGGGTTTTGAGCACTTCGGGTTGCACTGAAATTTATTTGCTGTATTTCTCTCGTACCCGTGGAAGCATTCACAAATATCATTTCCAATGCACGTAGAATTCACGCATTCTTCGGAGCAATGAAGATTGCAAACGTGGCGTTTGTCGGGGGAAGGATCCGGTTTGTACCCTAACCTACAGATGCATTGAAACGGGGAAAAGCAGAAGGCATTGACGCAATCGGGTCTACAAATAGGGCTGCACCTGAAGGTGCCTCCTAAAGGATCGTGTGTATGGTGGAGGTTGCATTTACAAAAATATGGTGCGATGCAGTAACCATTGATGCAAGGAGGGTGACAAATGGGAATGCAGTTGTATTTATCGTCAGGGTTTGGTTTGTAGCCTCTGAGGCAACGGCACGTTTCTGGAAGGATGCAAGTTGCGTTTTGGCAACGTTTTGTGCAAACCGGATGGCAGACCCACTTTCCCTGTGGATCGGTAATGTTGTCGTTGTGGAAGTACCCTTCGTAGCACATGCATAGTCCGGCTATTTCGTTACAGTAGCCGTTGATGCATTTGAACTCGCATTTTTTGAGGCAGGTCGAATTGTCTTTGTCGCTAGGAGTGAATCCCGGTTTGCAGATACAAACGCCATTTACACAATCGGCATTTCTACAACTGGGGATGCATAGGGGAATGCAAACGTATTTCTTCTTTGGATCCTTCATGTGATTATCGAGGCACTCGCATTTGTCCGGCTCGCTGCAATACCCTCCGATACATTCGTTTTCACATACTGGTTCGCATAAATAAGTGCTGTTTTTTTTGTACCCAAGGTGGCACAGACATATTTCTGGTTTAAAACAAAAACCCCATTCGCACGTTTCGTTACAATGAGGATTGCACTTAAACTTATTATGAAGGTCCAATTTGAACCCGCTGAAGCAAGAGCAAGTTTCTGGTGCGGTGCAATTGCTTTTAAAACACGGCATAGAGCAAACGGGATGGCACAAGTAAGGGTCGTTGGGATCCAATTTGTAGCCCTTATAACAGGTGCAAGGTCCCGGTACGCTGCAAAATCCATTGATGCATGGACGGATACAAGTTGCAGGAATGCACAGAAATGAGTCATTTTCATCACGTTTGTAACTCACTATGCACGAACAAACGTCTGGTTTATAACAGAATCCTTGTTTGCAAGGTCGTTTACATATGGGTTCGCACCTGTACTTGTTATCGGCCACCAATTTGTACCCCTTAATACACTCGCACTTTTCCGGTGCAATGCACTTACCTTTGTAACAAGACTGTCCGCAAACAGGATGGCAAACAGATTTACTTGCATTGTCAAAAGCGTAGCCATCGTTACATTCGCAGTACTCTGGATCAGTGCAATTGCCATTTTTGCATTCCATTGAACAGAACGGAATACATCGATTCTTGTTTTGTTTATCACGAATGTACCCAACCTTACATTCACAAACATTAGGTTTTTGGCATACGCCGAAAATGCATTCACTGGGACAAACTGCCATGCAATTGTATCGATCGTAAGGATCCAATACGTAGCCGTCTTCGCATTGGCATGTTTCAGGGGCAACACATTGTCCATTCGTGCAATTTTCGGCACAAATCGGAAAGCAGTTATATTTATTGGTTTCATCCACAGTGTAACCCTTTTTACAGGTGCAGGTTTCGGGTTCGGTACAATCGCCGCCAACACATGTCTTAGAACAAAAGGCTGAACAATTGTTGGAGTTTCCTTGGGTCGGCACGTACCCAACGCGACACACGCACAAATTAGGACTGTAGCATAAGCCATTGACACAAGATTTTGCACAACTAGCCCGGCATACATATACATTGAGAGGATCCAAAACGTAACCATCCTGACATTTGCATTGCTCCGGTTTGAAGCATGTCCCCCTTCTGCATGGTTGAGCGCAAGAAGGATTACATTTGTATTTATTGTTCTGGTCTCTGATGTAACCTTTATGGCAAAAACATACTTCTGGTAAAAGGCATTCCCCGTTTTCACAAGCTGACGAGCAAAAAGCGTTGCATACATATTTGTCTGTTATATTCTGGACATATCCTTGGAGACAAATGCAAAACTCTGGCTTGTAACATAAACTTGATATGCATGTTTTTTTGCAAGTAGGATGACACATGTACTTGTTTTCCGGGTCTACATGGTAACCAGATTTGCATTGGCAAGTTTCTGGTTTAACACAATCTGCATTTACGCAATTTTCAGTACAATGTGGATTGCACAAATAGGAATCTTTTGGGTCCAGTTTGTAACCTTTGTGACAGGTACAAGGACCCGGGACCGAACAAACTCCGTTGATGCATGGTCTGTCGCACCCTGCGGCTACACACTCAAATTTATTATTTTTTTTCTTGTATCCGTACTCGCATGAACACACGTTTGGTTTATAACAGTAACCATGTACGCATTTACTGTCACAAACTGCAACGCAAACATACTTATATTGGGGGTGAAGGGTATAGCCTGTAAAACACTTGCATCGTTCGTCGCCGATGCAAATCCCTTTTTTACAAGGTTGTGCACATACTGGAATGCAAACGTACTTATCTTCAGGATGTAATTCATAGCCTTTCTTGCAAGTGCATGTTTCGGGGGCAGTGCAGTTCGCATTTGCGCATTCTTTAGAACAAGAAGGGTCGCATTTGTACTTATTATTTTTGTTTGTCACGTACCCGATCACACATACGCAATATTGCGGCTGAAAGCACAAACCGTTCTGGCAAGGTTTTGTACATGTAGGTTGACATTTAAATTTATTCGAGGGATCTTTATGGTATCCATCGATACATTTGCAGGTGTTTGGGCCAATGCAAGTTCCTTTATAACAAGGTAGAGCACAAACTGGTTTGCAAATATATTTATCCTTTTCGTCGAATTTGTAACCTTCGGAACAAATGCATATTTCATAAGCTGTACAATTTCCGTTGACACATTGTTTAGAACAAAAGGGGTCGCACTTGTACTTGTCTTGATTATTAGACGTGTAACCAAGCAAACAGGTGCAAAAATTTGGTTTATAACACAAACCATTGACACAAGTTTGTTGGCAAACGGGGTTGCATTTGTATTTGTTACGTTTGTCCAAAATGTAGTCAGGTTCTTTGCAAAGACAAGTCTCTGGTTTAACGCACTTTCCGTTAGTACAATTGACTGAACATACGGGATTGCACAAATATTTGTCGTGTTTGTCCAACTCGTAACCCACAAAACAGGTACAGGGCCCCGGCACGGAACAAAACCCGTTAACGCATTCCCGTATGCATCCTCCAGGCACACAAAAAAATACGTTCGTTTTATCCTTCTTGAATCCGTATTCACACGAACATATATTTGGTTTGTAGCACCAGCCGTGAACGCATTTTTTGTCACAAATTGCGTTGCACTTATATTTATTTATAGAATCCAAAGAGTACTTTTTAAAACAAGTGCACGTATTAGGAGCTGTACAATTGCCGTGTACGCATTTTTGAGCGCAAAAGGGCTTACAGGTTCCGTTCTGATCTAAATCAAACCCTTTATCGCAAAGGCACGATTCTGGAGCTGCACAGGTTCCGTTTACACACTTTTTAGAACAGAATGGTTGGCAAGTACTATTATCAGTTGCATTTTTTACAAATCCAACAACACAAACACACGTATTAGGTTTATAACAGAAGCCAGATTTGCATGTTTGGGTGCAAATAGGGTTACACTTGAACTTCAAAAATTCATCTTGTAGATACCCCGGATAGCATTGGCACTCGTCAGGTTTACTACAATTTCCGTTTTTGCATTGAATTGCACAAACCGCATTACATGTATATTTATCTTGTTTGTGTAAAGCGTAACCTTTTGCGCAAGTACATGTGTCAAAGGAGGTGCAATTTCCGTTTATGCACTCTTTGCCGCAGAAAGGTTTGCATTTGTAAGAAGATGTTGCGTTATCCAGAACGTAGCCAAAAAGGCAGACGCATTTTTGTGGAGCGTAGCATAATCCATTGATGCAACTTCTGCTGCAAACGGGTCTGCAAAGGTATTTGTTTTGGGAGTCCAAAGAGTAGCCGTTTAGGCATTCGCAAGTTTCTGGTTTAGTACAATTCCCCCAAATACATCTTTGGGCGCATGAGGGTTTGCATTTTTTTTTATTGTCAAGTGCGTAACCTTTGTCGCAGATGCAAAGTTCCGGGGCTATGCACGTTCCGTTTTCACATTTTTTGCAAAAAGGATGGCAGACGTTTTTGTTTGTAGCGTTGGAAAAGTAACCGGTCAAACAAACACAAAAGTCCGGTTTATAGCATAACCCATTGAGACACATTGCGGTGCAAATTGGATTGCATTTGAATTTATTAATAGGGTCCAAAGAGTGCCCAACGTTACAGACACAAACATTTGGTTTAGAACAGTTACCGGCCAAACAGGGCAAAGCGCAAACAGGATTACACATGTACCGAAGCTTGGGATCCAATTCGTAACCTTTGTTGCAAGTGCATACACCAGGGCTAGTACAAATGCCATTAACGCATGGCGGATCGCACCCTCCTGGTAAGCATTTGAACTTATTATTCAATTCTTTCGCATAGCCGAACATACAAGAGCAAACATTTGGCTTATAGCACCAACTATTAATGCACCTTTCCGTACACGTCGCTATGCATCTATATTTACTGATGGAACTCAACCGGTACCCCTTAAAGCAAGTGCATTTTTCCGGAGCCGTGCAGTTTCCCTTTTTGCACGATTGCGAACAAAGAGGTTTACAGATGTACGAATCGTTAATGCCTACAGTGTACCCCTTTGAGCAAGTGCAAATCTCTGGGGCCGTGCAAGTTCCATTTGTACAATTTTTGGAACAAAAAGGTTCACAAATGTGTCGATATTGCGGATTTTTAACATACCCTACTCGGCAAATGCATAAACCAGGTCTGAAACAGATAGCGTTTACGCAAACAACTTTACAGGTTGGTATGCATTTGTACTTGTTAAACGGATCCAAAACATAACCGTTTACGCACTCACATTGCTCGGGCTTAATGCACGTTCCATTTATACAAGGTTGGGCACAGACCGGATGGCAAGTAAACAGGTCGGTTACGATTAATTTGTATCCTTTTTTGCAAGTGCAAGTCTCCGGAAGAGTACAGTTGCCGGCGATACATTCTTTGGAGCAAAAAGGTTGGCAAGCATTAGGAGTAGTTATTGAGCGGATGTATCCAACCAGACAGGCACAAAATTTGGGGTATATACATATAGCGTTGATGCAAGGTTTAGAGCATATAGGTTCGCAGTGATATGGGTTCAATATACTAATTTGGTAACCGTCGTCACATTTACAGGTTTCAGGCTCTAAACATTTGCCTTTGTGGCAAACTAGTGAACAGAAAGGGTCACAAACAAATTTGTTGCTTGGGTTTAAGACAAAACCTTTTTCGCAAGTGCAAGTATCTAGGGCTGTACAGGTACCCTTTACGCACAACGTGGAACAAAAGGGATAACAAACATTACTGTCGTTTTTTACGAATCCTACCATGCAAACGCAATAATTGGGTTTGTAGCAGAAACCGTTCAGGCAAATTTTGTCGCAATGGGTGTTGCACTTGTACTTATTCAAACGATCCAAGGTATACCCCTCGTTGCATACGCACGTTTCCGGTTTGGTGCAATTTCCGTTTATGCAATCTATTGCGCAGACAGGATTGCAAAGATACCGGTTTGTCTTGTCCAAGACGTAACCTTCGTAGCAGGTACATGGGCCTGGAACGGAGCAAAACCCGTTGATGCATTTGTGAATGCATCCCCCGGCCACGCACATGTAATTATCGTTTTTATCTCTAATGTATCCAAGTTTACACGAACAAACATTTGGTTTATAACACCACCCAAGTTGACAGACTTTAGAGCAAGTTGCTATGCATCTATATATTTCGTTTGTAGCTAATTTATATCCGTTTCTGCAGGTGCATGTTTCAGGTGCAGTACAATTTCCCTTGATACACTTGGTAGTACAAACGGGGTTACAAACGTACTTATCGTTCTGATCGTGATCAAACCCATTGTTGCAACCGCAACGTTCAGGTGCTACGCAACGACCATTAGTACAATTTTTTGAGCAAAACGGATCGCACCTTGAAGTATTTGTTGTATTTTGCACGTACCCTGCGTAACAAATACAAAAATTTGGCTTGTAGCACAAGCTATTTATGCAAGTTTTATTGCAGATCGGATTGCATTTAAATCGGTAATCTGGATCTAAAGAGTACCCTAGGTTACATTGGCATTGTTGGGGTCGGATGCATTTTCCATTCAAACATCCCTGAGCACAAATGGGGGTACAGTTATATTTATTGATGAGGTCCAAAGAGTATCCTTTATTACAACTGCAAACTTCAGAGGAAGTGCAATTTCCGTTGGTGCAATTTTGGGAACAGTATGGACTGCACACATATGGAGCAACCTGTATGTAACCCATAAGACACACGCAAAAGAAGGGTTTGTAACATAGTCCATTTATACAAGGTTGAAGACAGTTTGGAACACAATTGTATTTGCTGGAGTCTAAACTGTAGTTTAATTTGCATTTACATATTTCAGGTGCTACGCACGTCCCTCTGATGCAATTTGTGGCGCAAAGCGGGTTGCACTTAGATTTATTATTTTTATCCAAATCGTAGCCAATGTTACAGGTACAAATTTCGGGTGCCGTGCAGTTTCCATTCGCACAGTCCTGGGAACAGTAAGCATTGCAAATGTGTGGGGAATTTTTCTTCAAAACGTACCCGGTTAAACACACGCAAAAATTCGGTTTGTAACATAAACCGTTCACGCAAGACGGTTCGCAGATTGGATTGCATCTGAATTGGTTGAACGGATCCATAATGTATGAAACGTTACATTTGCAGATTTGAGGTTTAACGCATACGCCGTTTAAGCACGGCAAGGCGCAAATGGGGTTGCACTTGTAAACATCTTTGGGGTCCAGCTCATATCCTTCGTAACACGTGCAAGGGCCAGGGACAGAACAAAATCCGTTGCTACAAGGTTTTATGCACCCACTAGCAACACATCTAAACGTATTATTTGGGTCCTTTTTATACCGTAGTTCACAAGAACATATGTTCGGCTTGTAGCACCACCCATGCTCACAGGTTTTATTGCAAATCGCGTTGCACTTGTATTTGTTAATAGAATCCAATTTGTAAGCTGTCTTACAAGTGCACTCTTCTGGTGCAGTGCATACGCCATGAATGCATGCTTGTGCACAGGTAGGAATACAGCTGTACGTATTATTTGGATTTAATCTGAAACCTTTAGCACAAGTGCAAACTTCCGGGGCTGTGCAACTGCTGTTGGTGCAATTTTTCGAACAAAATGGAAGGCAGAGGGTCTTATTTGTCGATGATTTCCGATACCCTAATAAGCATACGCAATAATTGGGAAAGAGGCACAATCCGTTAATACAAGTGCTGAGACAAATAGCGATACACTTAAATTTATCTGTAGTATCTAATTGATAGTTGGGATTACATTCACATGTTTCAGGTTTAACACAACGTCCTTCAATGCACTTTTTAGCGCATCTGGGATCGCACTGGTACTTGTTTTTTGGATTTAAAGTGTATCCTTGTGTGCAAGTGCAAAGTTCGTATGCTGTACAAATTCCATTGGTACAGGTGTTATTGCAAAAGGGGCGGCATAGGTATGGGTTACTTTTATCTTTAATATAAGTCGTTATGCAAACGCAAAAGTTTGGTTTATAGCACACGCCGTTGACGCACGTTGATGAGCAGATTGGTATGCACTTGTACTTATTCAGAGAATCTAAAACATAATCTTTATTGCATCGGCAAATTTCGGGTTCAATGCATTCCCCTTGGACACAACGTTGGGAACAAAATGGATGGCAAATGTATTTGTTTCCCAAGTTCACTACGTGACCTTTTATACAAGTGCAAGTGTCTGGGGCAGTACAGCTTCCGTTCTGACAGTCTTTGAAACAAATAGGTTTGCAAACATGTTTCGTCTGACTTCGTTGATAACCCTGTAGACAGACGCAAACGTTCGTTGAATAACATAAACCATTCGTGCAGGATGCATCACACTTAGGAAGGCAGTTAAATTTGTTAAATGGATCCAAGTAAAATCCTGCTCTGCAACTGCAAGTGTTCGGTTGCACGCATTTTCCATGTTTACACCCCGCTACACAAATAGGGTTGCATAGGTATGGGTCGCGTGGATCCAATTCGTAACCTGGGTTACAAATGCAAGGAACAAACACGCCACATACACCATTTTTGCATTCTTTTTTGCAACCCCCGGGAACACACTGGAATTTATTGCGTCGGACGTATCCAAATGTACAAGAACAAACGTTTGGTTTGTAACACCAACCATTGTCGCATTTTTTGTCGCACATGGCAATGCAACGGTATTTATCGTAATAATCTTTTTTGTACCCTTTAATGCAATCGCAGTGTTCGGGGGCGCTACATTTACCGTATTTGCACTTTTGGGCACAAATAGGTTCACATGTATATGCATGGGCAGGCGACAACTTAAACCCTTTGTCACAAGTGCATTTTTCAGGGGCGGAGCAAGTTCCGTTTGTGCAGTTTTTAGAACAAATCGGATTACAAATAGTAGTTACATTTGTCGAGTTCCTGTTAAAACCTAAGGCACAAACACATACATTGGGTTTGTAGCAGAACCCGTTAACGCAAGTTTGAAGACAAATTGGATTGCAATAAAATTTATAGTGAACGTTCAAAGTGTAACCTTTCTCGCATTTGCAGGTGTTTGGTGCACTACAGTTTCCATGAATGCATTGTTGGGCACATACAGGCATGCACGCATATTTATGAGTAGCGATTAAAGCGTAACCTGGATTACATGTGCATACTTCATAGGATGTGCAATTTCCGTTTGTGCAATTTTGTGAACAGAAAGGATGGCACGACTTTGGATTATTTTTATCTAGTTCGTACCCGATGAGACAGACGCATAAATTTGGTTTGTAGCAAAACCCATTTATGCAAATTCCTGCACAAACCGGAACACATAAGTACATATTTTCGGCATCTGGCTTGTAATTCTGGTTGCATTGGCAAACTTCTGGCCCAGAACATGAACCTTGGATGCATGTTCGACTGCAAAATGGTTCACAAACGTATTTATTTTTTGGATTCAAAACGTGTCCTTTAAAGCATGTGCAGGTGTCCCAAGCAGTGCAAGTCCCGTTGACACACTCTGCGGGGCAAATAGGTTGACAAGTGCTGGTATTGAAGGGTACGTATCCAACCATGCAGATGCAAAAATTCGGTTTATAACAAATACCGTTTACGCAAGGCAACGCACAAACTGCACTGCATTTGACTTTATTATCGCTTAGAACATACCCGTCGTTACATTGACAAGTTTCCGGTCCTGCACAGATCCCGTTCAAACATGATACCGTACAAATGGGCCTGCACTTGTAATCATCCGCAGAAGTTAGTTCGTAACCTTTTTGACAAGTGCAGGTATCGGGAGCAGAACAAATCCCGTAGCTACAAAGTCGATCACATCCTCCTGGTACGCATTTGAAAGGATTATTTTTGTCTTTGACAAATCCAAATTTACAAGAACAAAAATTCGGCTTGTAGCACAAGCCATTCTCGCAACCCTTGTCACAAACTGCGTTACACTTGTATGTATCGAACTTATCCCGTACGTACCCTTGATGGCATCTGCACCATTCAGGGGATGTGCAATCACCGTGTTTGCAGGGCTGGTCACAATAAGGGTTACAAACGTACTTGTTCGTCGAGTGTAATCGGTAACCTTTTAAACAGGTGCAAACTTCAGGAGCTGTGCAAGTTGCATTAGTGCAATTTTGGGCACAATGTGGCTCGCAAACGTTCGTTGCAAACTTTTGAAATCCAATTTTGCACGCGCATACGTCAGGGCGGAAACAAACACTGTTTTTACAAGGTAGACTGCACATTGCCTTGCACTTATACGTATTCATTTCGTCTGTGGAATAGCCAGAAGTACACCTGCATGTTTCAGGTTCAACGCATACCGACTTTATGCATTTTTCAGAACAAACCGGAAGACAAACATAATCATCTTTTGGATCCAAAACAAACCCTTTGTTGCAAGTACAAAAGTTTGGGGATGTGCACTTTCCATTAGTACATTGTTTAAAACAGGACGGATGGCACGAGTAAGTATTCGATTTATTCTGGTTATAGCCAACGAGACAAGAGCAAAAGTTTGGTTTGTAGCACAAGCCGTTGGAGCAAGGTTTTTGGCAAATGGGGATGCAATTGTATTTGTTGAACGGGTCCACCTTGTGATTAAGGCGGCACTTGCATAAATCCGGGCCGAAACATGTTCCTCTTCGACAGGTATTTGCGCAAACAGGGCGACAAATACTTTTTTGAGTCGACTCAAAATCGTAACCTTTCCAACAAGTGCATATTCCTGGGCCAGTGCAGTTTCCGTTTACGCAAGGGTTTTCACAAATTGGGTCACAAATATAGTCATGACGTAGGCTTTTGTCATAACCAACCATGCAGACGCAGAAATTAGGTTTGTAGCACATACCATTCACGCAAGGTTCTGAACAAAGAGCATTGCACTTGTTTTCATTAAAAGAATCGAATTCGTAGTGATCATTCTTGCAGTCGCATTTTTGAGGTTTGACGCATTTTCCGTTTTGGCACTTTTTTGCGCAGACGGGGATGCACAAGTAAGGGTTTCTCTCGTCCAACGTGTAACCTTCAAAACAAGTACAACGTCCATTAAAGGAACAATCCCCGTTAACGCACTCGCGTTTGCAAGATGTCGGTGAGCATTTGGTGACATTAGCTTTACGTTTGGTGAAACCAAACTCACACAAGCAAATGTTAGGTTTATAACACATTCCGTGTTCGCAGTTTTCCTTGCAAACGGCATTACATATATACTTATTAAAAGCATCTAATTTATATCCCCTCTTGCAACTGCACTTTTCAGGGCCAATACAGGTACCCCTTGTGCATTCTAGGCTACAAACAGGATTGCAAAGAAATTTGTTTTTGTGATCCTTGGCGAAACCTACTAAGCATTTGCACGTCTCTGGGGAAGTACAAACAGAATTTGTGCAATTTTTTGAACAATGCGCAACACATACATTTTTTTGGGTTGCGCTCTTAACATATCCCACCAAACAGATACAAAAATCTACTCTGTAACACAAACCGCCTTTACACTCTTGGAAACAAGTTGGATTGCATACGTATTTGTGAAAAGGATGGGCAATGTATTTTTTATTGCAACGGCATGTTTCAGGACCTATGCACGTACCATATAAGCAGGATTGGGCACAAAGAGGATTGCAGGTTGATTTATCAGTTTTACTCAAAATGTAGCCCATAGGGCACGTGCATGTGTTAGGCGCGGTGCAAACACCACCGTTGCAACTTTTATCACAAATTGGCCTACAGATGTTTGCTTTCTGAGGGTAGTACCCGACGAGACAAACGCAGAAATTCGGCCTGTAGCACAATCCATTTGTGCAGGAGTCTGCGCAGACTGGATTGCAATTGAATTTATTTTCTGCGTCAATAGTGAAATTTTCGAGACATTTGCACGTTTCAGGGCTAATGCAGATACCATTTTTGCAAGTAATAGAACAAACGGGGATGCATACATATGTATCAGTTTTATCTAATTGGAAACCCTTGTTACAGTTGCAAGGGCCAGGCAGAGAGCAAATGCCATTCATACAATCTCGTTTGCAACTAGTGGGAATACAATCGAAAGCATTTTTCAGACTTTTAACGTAACTCAACTGGCAGGAACAAACATTCGGTTTGTAGCAGAATCCGTTTGTACAAGGTTTGGAGCAAACGGCATTGCACCTGTATATATTGAACATATCTAAATGGTACCCTTTGTTGCACTGACATTGATCGGGATTTACGCAGATTCCCCTCCAACAACCCTTAGCACAAATCGGCTCACAAATGTAATTTTGCAATCTTAATTCGTAACCCTTTTTACAGGAGCATGTTTCGGGAGCTGTACAAATTCCATTTCGGCATCCCTGTTTACAAAATGGTAGACATATATTTTTATTATCAACATTTTTTACATATCCAACTTGACAAACACAATAATTTGGTTTGTAGCAAAAACCGTTAGTGCAAACTTTGCAAATAGGGTTGCACCTATAGTTATTAAACACGTCTTTTTGGTACTTTGCCTTGCATTTGCAAGTCTCCGGGGAGACACATTCACCGAAAATACATGGCAAGGCGCAGCTTGGAGCACATTCAATTTTTGACCCGTTTTTGTACTTGAAGCCCGTATTGCATCGACAAATATCGGGAAGAATGCAAACAGCATTGATGCATAAACTTGCACAATAAGGATTACAGACGTGTGAGTTCTTGGAATCCTTTAAATAGCCATTCAAACAAGTACATTCGTTGGGTGCTGTACAGTAACCACTTATACAAACGGCTGTGCAAACGGGAATGCATGCATTCTCATCTTTTAATTTGTAATTTTTTGGACAAGTACAAATTTCGGGTTCCGTACATACGCCGTGATAGCAACCTTTAGAACAGAAAGGTTCGCACGAAAATGTATTTATGTGACTACTTTTATAGCCGGGATTGCACACACAAATGTCGGGAATAGCGCAACTACCATTGATACAATCGTTTATACAAATCGGAATACATAAGTGTAATTTTATATTACTTCGTCTATACCCGGGGTAACATGTGCAAACATTTACACCTGAGCAAACGCCATTGACGCAGGTATCGTTGCATCTCGGGTTGCAAATATGTTTATGTATTTCATCTAACTTAAAACCCGGATCGCAAGAACAAACATCAGGCTTTATGCAATTACCATTCAGGCATCCTTTGGAACAATCTGGCATGCAAATAAACGGATCATTTGGACTTATACCGTACCTTTCCGGGCAAAGGCAGACATTTGGAGCGCTGCAAATGCCTTTAGAGCAACTTTTTTCACAAACAGGATTGCATACATTCCGAGAGGTTTTGCTGCTCTGATAACCAGGATAGCAAGTGCATTCCTCTGGTGCGGAGCAATAACCGTTTATACAAGGTTTTGCACAATAAGGGTTGCACTTTAGCTCCTTCATAACGTCTTGGATGTAGCCGTTTATACACTCGCAAATGTTTGGGCCCGTACAAATTCCGTTAATGCAACCACTTGCACACACCGGATTACATTGATATTTGTTCTCTTGATCTTTTGAGTAACCTTTGTTGCATAGACAAGTTTCGCCAGCTATACATTCCCCATTCTTACACGCGACAGAACAAACGGAAACTTGTGTGAAAAGCATAGAGTTTTGCAAGATATCATCAGGAAATTGTTTGGCAAAGTTTTGATTGAGATAATTTTTTGTATGCGATGCTTCCTGGTTGACAGTGTTATTTGGTGTGGTAAAAGCAAGATTGGTACGGTTTGTAGAGGATTCCATACTGAAATTACTACAAAAAAAAACTAAAAATAAGAATTAAATTATAGATATTACGCAAGTATTCCGAAGTACTAAAATTCATACAATAATTTCAATTTTTGATTATTTAATCTTACCGTCCATAAATTAATAAAATCTACATAGAATGACGCAACTAGTAATCGACACATTTAGGGCATTATGTGAAAGAAATACGAATAACCCAAAATATATAATGACTGGAACGGGAGAAATTAGTGAAAATAAGATAGAAGGTCTTCGAGAAACATTTCTGTCTTAGATTGACAATTTTTAAATAATAAATTATTATAAAATATATTATAAATATTTGTATATTCTTGGACTTATAATTATAAATATTTTTATAATCTTGGGTTTATAGTCCTTATTTTATAAAATTAAATGCACTTTTCCTTACGCGTTTCGCGGTTTGACCGCTT
>JAWQRP010000712.1:0-24611 GCA_033557875.1 Quadriops clusia
TCATTTAGAAACGGTGTAAAGAAATGAAAATATCTAAACTTACTTATTTATTTTCAGCACCCTTAGGAGGTACATGGGGTTAAAACTTTGCAGTTTTGTCTCCTGTCATACAATGTATCTTTTTGATGCAAGTGCAAATCCCTCACTGTTGTTGAGAAAACGAATTTAAAGTTTTGAGAATACATTCTTGGTAATGTATTGGATATAACAGGCATACTCAATTAGAATATTTTCTTTCATACTTCGAGTCATACTTCGAGTCAATATTATACTATATTATAGGAGGATTGTTGTGGTAATAACAAATCATTTTTTGAAAAATTTGCACTTGTGTCATTGTTACCCCAAAGGTGCGATATATGTATACTATGTGGCACTTTTTTAGAAATGATGACACGATAACTCAAAAACTACTTGAGATAAATCGATGAAATTTGGTACGTAGGCATTTTCGCTAAAAACGCAACTGGTATCAAGTTTTGGGTGTATTCGGGAAACCGGAAGTTGCAGTTTACCTGAAAAAGTAGTGAAAAGCTTTCACGTAAAATGGAATTTTTTTAAGTAAAGTGCCATTTTGCTTTAAGGGATTTCTTTCAAATTTTGTACTAGCTTTAGAAATAACTTAAAACTCACAAATATCAAATTTTAGCAGAATTGTCCAACCGGAAGTGGTAGTTTACCCCAAGCGAAAATGTAACTCCTTCCAGTAAAGTGCCATTTTGCTTTAAGGGATTTCTGTAAAATTTTGTAGTAACAATGGGAATAACAAAAACCTCACATATATCAAATTTTAGCACAGTTGCCCCACCGGAAGTGGTATTTTTTAACAATTTTTTTGTATATGCACATAAAAAATTATTCAATAATCGCGCATTATCCTAATGTGAATCTGTATATTCATGTCTAGTGCACCTTAGAAATATACGAGAAAGTCGAGTTTTAAATTTAAAATGATAATAGGTATGTAAAATTTCAAAACTAAATTTAGATGACTAACTTGATAATGATATAAGGGAAAGATAATTTATATGTAATGTTTGTCCTTCAGTTTGTCTTTGTTCTTTAAAGTTTGTAATATTAGTTATTTTAATTTACGATTTTATCTAGTTGATGTTTGTTCTCTAATTTCCAGCACCCGAAGAAGACTGCTGAATGTAGTCGAAACGTTGTGCAATAAAATCTAAACTAAACACAGGGTGTCTTTAATTTCTATTCATAATGTTTTATAACATCTGTGTCCTTCATTTCATTCCCTGAACGGCTATAGCACTAGCAATCTCCCTTTCCTGGCCGATGAGTTATTTATGGCGCTTTTGACAACAAAGAAGTTACCACACCCTTAGTCTTCTCTTAAACGGAAAACTTTTGTGCATGCGATTATCGCTTATCGCTCGACCAACATTTACATACGAAGTAATTTTTGCAAAACTTGTAATATTAAATCAAAACAGTACGTATACACCATAAAATATAAATCAGTCGAAACGAAGTACTAAAAGAATCAGTGAAGCAAGAAATGGTGCCATCGGGACACATCTACACTCGCTCTGAACAATGCATTTTTTATTTCGCTGGGAAGTCCTCCCCACAGTTTCGTAACTTCAAATATTCCTGGTCGTTGTATTCCTGCATGCTCGGTCTTGAATAATTTAAATGGAATCGTAGCGTCGTGAAATAAACATGAAACATAAACGAGTGAAAAGACAACAATCGGAGAGTTCTGTTAAAACTTTATTTTTAATACAATTTCAAGTACAAGTCATATTTACGAACATAACAATATATTGTTATTTATAACATGTCCTCTAGAACTTTATTAGTTTTATATTATTTTAAGGACTTACTCTGTTACACTACGGCGTAGATAAATATAGCCCTTTAAACCAATTATTGAATAGGCCACCTAATTATTTATTTGATTTCCTTCGACACAGTAGGATCTCGATCGTCGCTGCAACCGGACAATCGAACTTCTACTGCTCTTGTTAACTCCTATTCGAAACTTTACTCTGAAATTTTTACTTGAGGATCTGGATAATTGAGTGAAAATCAGCAACAAGTTTTTAGCAAGTTTACTTTATTCTATGATATAGTGGTATTAACAAATTATTTTGCATTGAAAAAACAAATTGTTTCGATATTCGCCCGCCACCTTACGGTCCAACCGCATTCACTTTTAAGACCTACCATATTATCATGACAATAGAAAGAGGATGAACTTCATTAAAGAAATCGATGGAAGCAGTTTTAGTAAATATCAATTTGTTTGGTAAATTCTATTTATTCGATAAATTTTTATTTGTTCGATAAATGTGTATTTATTCGATAAATTTATATTTATTCGATAAACTTATATTTATTCGATAAATTTATATTTATTCGATAAACTTCTGTTGAGTCGATGATTTTTGTATTTATTCAATAAATTTCTGATTACTCCATAAATTTCTGATTACTCCATAAATTTGTGATTACTCCATAAATTTCTATTTATTTCATAAATTTCTATGTATTCGATAAATCTCTATTTGTTTGTTTCTATCCGATAAATAAATTCCTATTTATTTTGTAAACTTCTATTTATTCATTAAATTTCTAATTATTTGATATACGTGAATGTCTATTTATTTCACCAATATTTATTTTTTCATAAATGCCTGTCCATTTAGATTATTTAATCATTTTTATTCAAAACACCAATATTTTGACACGTCCTACTTTCTTCCATATACATCAATTTATCCAATCGCTTTTTCAACAAATATCATTTATAATATGATTTATCCAATTTATCCAATAAATGTGAATTTACTCGTTTAGAGAAAGGTTTTTATTAAAATTCCGTAACAGGCTATACAATTTACTATAAATAGGTTGAAAAAGGTATTAATAAGGGAGCACAGAGCACCATAGTCCCTTCACTTACGACTATGACTAATTATTTACATTTAAAATGAATGGTTATTATCATTAGTTTTAATTTTATGAGGATAAATTCTACGTAGATAATTTCAAATTTGTACTTGTAACAGAATGTAGGTATGTGTATGTGTAGTTTTGTCAGGATATTTGATGCGTGTATGTGTTGTTTCATATTTGTTTGGTAAATATATTTTTTGATAAATATGTATTTTGGTAAATAGATATTTTGATACATATGTAGTTTGATAAGTAGGCGTTTTGATAAATATATATTTTGGTAAGTATGTATTGTGGTAAGTATGTATTGTGGTAAATATATATTTTGGTAAATATATATTTTGGTAAATATAGATTTTGATAAATATATATTTTGGTAAATATAGATTTTGGTAAATATATATTTTGGTAAATATATATTTTGGTAAATATAGACTTTGGTAAATATATATTTTGGTAATTATATATTTTGGTAAATATATATTTTGGTAAATATATATTTTGGTAAATATATATTTTGGTAAATATATAGTTTGGTAAATATATATTTTGGCAAATATATATTTTGGTAAATATACATTTTGGTAAATATATATTTTGATAATTTTTTTTGGTAAACGTGTATTTGGTTAAATATGTATTTTGGTAATCGTGTATACGGTTAAATGTGTATTTTGTTAACGTGTATTTTGTTAACGTGTATTTTGTTAACGTGTATTTTGTTAATGTGTATTTTGTTAACGTGTATTTTGTTAACGTATATTTTGTTAACCGTATACTTTGTTAAACGTGTACTTTGTTAAACGTGTATCAAGTGAATGGCATTGTGTGTAAATGTAATTTTATAGTAAGTAATGAAAAAAGTCCACATAGTAGGCACATGATGTAAAATTGAACGGCATGCAAAATTACACATATAAGTATTAGACAAGTGGTTAATTATCGTTGTTTGTTTTGTAAAATTTCTTTTAAACTACGTGCGGTTGGACGTTAGGACAGCCGCGTCTTTTATTAAATAACAAGATCACAAGTAGCTAGACTTTGCAAACTAGAGAAAGTTATGTTTACACTTTCTTTTATTATTAAAGATTTTGAAGGCAGGTTTAGTATATTACAATAATTTTAACAAATATTCTCTATTTTAGCTATCCCACCCACAGAAACCTTTTTAGTGATAATAACAGTATATTATTTAGTTATATATTTTATTTTTACGATATGCATTATACTAAACTCTAAAACTATATTTCAGATTTTGGGAGCTGAATTTACCATGCAGATCTTACGCCGACTTTAGTAATTGCGTTAGCCCAAGTTATGAATTCGAATGACTTATACCTACCTTAACTAGTCTATACTTAGATACAACCATCTAAAATAAAATCAAAAAGAAATGCAAACGAAATTTTTCTAGAAACTCCAATTTATACCGTTGAGCAATTGGAAATAACAAATTAACTATTTGTGAAAATGTGCTCGATAGACTTCCCCAGAACTCCCGGACTAAGTACTTTATGCAGAGAAATGCTAATAAATAAGTACAAACGTGCTTTTGGTGTTGAAGTGTCTTATTATCGTGACTGAAGGTGTTCTAATTAACGCCTGTCGACCGGCCAGGTTAACAAATTCATTTTTATTTTTTTAACGCAACCTCTCATACTCACATGCGCACCTCTATATGTACATATGTATTGCAACATTTCGTTAAATGTAGGCGTTTCTTAAGTTAATAGAACCGCATGCCCTGATTTTTCTATCAAGAAAATCAATTATAAATCTTAAATAATAATAAGAATAATAATGATAATAATAATAATGATGATAATAATAATAATGATGATAATAATAACAATGATAATAATAATAATGATAATAATAATAATAATGATAATAATAATAAGCCTAATAATAATAATATTAATCACGTTAATTAATATGTAGATGATAATAAATTTAATGGATTTGCAGATAAATAATGGAATGGGAAGAAATTTTTAAATGGAACCGAATTATACTACAGCAAATAATTCTTTTCATGCACTTATACATTCATAATATATAAAATAAGGCATTTATGTCTACATTATAACATTTGTTTCTTTAAGTATGTTGCATTTACACGATTTATTATTTTTTTAAAATTATCTAAGTAGTATACATACCAGGGTTCTGTGACACTTTAAGTAAGTGTCACAGAACCCCGGTAACTAAACTACTTATATTGTTCGGTATAGAAAAAAATCTCTCAATAATTTAATTTAAGACTAAAACAAACGGAAAGTGCATTCAACATACTTAAGGAAGTATTTCTACGTATTTTGAGATAGCTAGGTTGCATGAAACGTGAATTATCATATCACATAAATGTTAAGTTGTTCGGTTAAATACCTCAGCTTGGAAACCTAGCATCTCAAAGGAGAGAAGTTTACTGCGTCTCGGTTGGGAAAGACAATCAGAAGGGCGAGTACAAAATTTGGAAAGTACAACTGGAATCGATTCATTTACAATAGAGCGAGGGTCGCAGTAAATTCGCTTAGACTACCAAAATTGAAACATCTAGCGGCACTTAAAAGCATTTTATACGATCTATTAAATAAGGCAATTCACCGTCTCGGCAAATAAACGATTATTTACAAAAGCATTAATGTTATGTTTATTCTTAAGAACTCTAAACTCTAGTACGTTTGAAAGGCGGCCTAACGCAATTACTAAATTTTTTTGTTATTTTCATACATACGAATGTACTTCTCGTGGATGTTTGTGTCAGGTTAGTGCGAAACCAAGGTTAGGATTTAGCGATAGATTGGTTACTGAATACGGGTGTCAGCGATGAAATAATACAATAAGTGCTTATACATAACTTTCCTACTGTAGAGTAACATTTCAATGTAGCATATATATATATTTATATACAGCGATCTCTTTAAGTTGGCGACTCATACATGAATACATCGCGAATGCCCTTGTAGATATTGTATTTGTACACATCTATATATATATACGTACATGTTGCAAATATAAATACACGGTACAAAAGTTTGACTTAAATTGCTTGAAATGACTTATTATTTTGTTTGAATTCCGTAAAGAAGAGCTAAGGTATTGGAATCGTTACATACCGCCGACATGCCAATATTAACATTGTAACATATTTCTTTGAGAAAATATAAGCTCTATATTTTAAAACCAACTGCTAGTTCCACCTCCGAACTTTGTACTAAGTCCACCGATCCCTTTGCCGAAAATGTTGCCAACACGTCCAGCTACCATGTTACTGATGTTCGCCACATAGTTGCCATCTTCGCTCAGGTTCTCCATTATGTTCGCCTTCGACTTGCTCCGGTTATCATCATCGTCCATGCCGTCACTAAAAAGAGAGACTGTGTGCATTTCGTGAATAATTGGAAATTATGATGTTTGCAGTCAACATAAATAGACAAAACTGAAACTTTTTCTAAAGTTTTTGGGCAAGTGGAAAATTGATGGAATGCAATATGACAACTTATGAGGTACGAATCAACAAATCAACCAATCAACAAATCAACGAATCAAAAAGTCAACGAATCAAAAAATCAACGAATCAAAAAATCAACAAATCAACGAATCAAAAAGGAAAACAAACACACAATATCATAGTAGCAAGTGAAATTATCGTTTTTGGGGTTAATAAAAGGCACAGTTCCTGATGATATTTTATCTCACTAGGCGACCGGTTTCGTCGTTTCCGACATTCTCAGGTCTCTCCAAAATTACAGTATCATCACATGCTGTTTTTGACTTTACTTTAATTTCATAACCTACATGTTTGGTCTTCAACCTTCATGTAGTTGTACTTTGTAAATATAAATTTAATCAATTTCATAATTTCAAAATAATTTTCCATAGTCATCCATGTCTGTGTATTCGGCCATCCGATCCCCAGGTTTTGGGTTTTAACTTACATTTTCCTTCGGTGTGTTTTATGGTTTGCTTTTTTCACTTACACGACTTTTTCTCAAGATTTAAAGAAAATTTAATGTTACATTCAGTGCTTGCCCTCATAATGACTACATGTAAGTTTTTTCAATTTATATACATTAATAATTTATAATAAGATAGAGTTGTGTGCATGTTTTTAGTAAGAAAATTTTAAATTTTATAATACTTTGTAATATTGTTTTTAAACTGATAAATTTTGAACGATCTTTTGACAAGACGATGCCAAAAACAGAATGTGATGATACTGTAATTTTGTAGAGGCCTGAGGATGTCGGAAACGACGAAACCGGTCGCCTAGTGAGAAATAAATATCATCAGGAACTGTGCCTTTTATTAACCCCAAAAAAAATTTTCATCCTGATACGGGTAACAACACATTTACTACTTTTGTCAATCAAGAAATTGGAGTTTGAAAACGGAAACAAGAGTATGAAATGAATGAATTACCCATCGCCTTGTCCCATGGTAAGTGCACAAGTTGCTTCCTCAGTTTGCATACGTTGGGAAATTGTTTGGTAAGCTTTTGAGTTCAATTTGTCTTCCATTACGCCTTGAAGTTCAAAATCTGAATAGATTTTCTGCAAAAATAACATCATTAGGAAACAAACTTGATTCACCATTTTTTTTAAACCTAATGCCAGTTTATTTTACCCAAACGACATTTCATTGAATGGACTTACCTTCACAATATGGGCAAGGCACGTACATTGGTAAGGATGCAAGGTATGATCCAATCGTTCAGATAACCAATTGCAAAGCATGTTGATCTGATTAGTATACCACTGCTCGAAGAAGTTGAGGATCCACAACTCGTCCGTTACTTTCCCTCGGATTTGGTCCATACAGTTTCGGGTGAAGTTCACATAACCCTGACCCATGTCCTTTCCGGAACCTGACACATTCTAAGAAAAAAAAATCCTTATGCTTAATTGATAAAGATAAATTTACAAGATAAATAATAAATGATAAATAAATAACAATAATAAATGATAAATAAATGACAATAATAAATTAATACGAAGAATAAGTTTTGGCTGACGGATTGTGTTCCGAGGCCATAAAAAAAAAGTCCCGATACCGCAGGCGCGCAAAAATAACGTGTCGTTCGAGATTCGTGGAAATTTAACATTCATTAATTAGTGTGCTACCCGTGGGCACTCCTAGTGAGCAACCTACTATATTAATGAATAAATAAGATTAATGAATAAATAAGATTAATGAATAAATAAGATTAACGAATAAATAAGATTAATGAATAAATAAGATTAATAAATAAATAAGTATAAAAAGTGAATCAGAATAATAAATGAATGAAAATAATAAATACCGTAAAGCTGAGGATAGAACCAATCAAACTTCCTTCGTCGTACCGAGATAGCTTGGTCAGTGTAGCCTCCAGCACCGACATCAATTTCGTGATCATTCCCTGATTCATACTGGCTAAAGTCTTGTCGATTTGATCGTCGATCTTTGTGTGGTATTGATGGACGTCGATGCCATCGACGGCGCACAATTTGAAAGATTGGTTCTTAGCGTCGAGTATCACGTTGACCATGGCGCACATTTCCGATGGTAGGATGTAATCCGTCGAGATAAAGGTGACGGTTTTCTTCAACCATTGCTGGAACGCATTTTCCGTTCTGTGGATGCAAGACTCGATCATATCGCAGGCCATCAGCTTGAGTCGTTGTTCTAGATGCTGGCGGAATTCGGCATCTGGCCAGTGAAGATCTCTGATGAACGATTGCAGGGCATCTAGTTTCCAAAACAGATCCTCCGAAGTGGCACAACCATTTCTTCAAAAAATTATCAACACTTCAAAAATGATTTCTATTGATAACGCAAAATGATCATTGTTACCCTTTGACTTCCCAGCGCTCCTTCTCGAAACCCTTGTGAATCGATTGAGCTATGGAGGATTCCATGAGATCCACGTATCGAACAACTAATGGAGCAAAGGTATCTCGTAAGTGCTGGTGAAACCTTCCGTTCTTCAGGTTGTCTGTAAGAGTATTCTTTGGTCATCAAGATTTCAGATTTTAGGTACAGTCAAAAACTTACCGTCGGTCCTGAGGTAATCGTTCAGTATTTGGAAAAGGGGAAAAGAATCCCAGGTGTCAGCCGGCTGCTCAGCCAGCACCCGATCCATATCAACCGCAAAAAGCGACCAAAATATTTCCGCGTGCTCCACTAACAAGTCACTAAACCAGGCAAACGCCTAAACACACAGAATTCGGCATATTAGTAACCTGCTTAGAAGTTGGCCTTGAAAAAATTGCAAGAAAATTAATTGCAAAATTTTTGCGAAAAAATTTGCTGCTAAATAATTGGGTTGCCAAATAAACTAGTTACCAAATAGCTTGTTGGTCGCCAAATAACTTAGTTTTCAAATAAATTAGTTGCCAAATAACTTAATTGCCAAATAACTTAATTGCCAAATAACTTAATTGCCAAATAGCTTAATTGCCAAATAACTTAATTGCCCAATAACTTAATTGCCAAATAGCTTAATTGCCAAATAACTTAATTACCAAATAACTTAATTGCCAAATAACTTCATTTCCAAATAACTTAATTGCCAAATATCTTACTTTTCAAAGATCTGAATTGCCAAAGAACTGAATTGCCAAATAACTTATTTGCCAAATAACTTAATTGCCAAATAGATACCAAATTCTTGCCAAATAACTAGGTTGACAAATAAACTAGGTGCCAAGTAAATTAAT
The DNA here is from genome assembly GCA_033557875.1 of Quadriops clusia. Lineage (NCBI taxonomy): Eukaryota > Metazoa > Arthropoda > Insecta > Coleoptera > Hydrophilidae > Quadriops > Quadriops clusia. The sequence goes on from JAWQRP010000712.1 coordinate 9,624, forward strand.
TGCGCAGTTTCCAAATAAACTAATTGTCAAATAAATCACTTGTCACACAACTTATTTGTCAAATTAGTAAGTTGCCAAATAACTAAGTTACCAAATAAACAAGTTGTTAAAAAAATTAGTTGCCAAATAAATCAGTTGTCAAATAAATCAATTTCTAAATAAATCAATTTCCAAATAAATCAGTTGCCAAATAAATTATTTGTAAATAAATTAATTACAAACTAAATTATTTGCCAAAAAACTAGTTGTGAAAAATAGTAATTGAAATATAAATTGGTTGCAAAATTAATTAATTTGCAAAATTAATTACTTGAAAATAAATTTGCAGCGAAATAAATTAACAGCGAAGTAAATGATCAGCGAAATAAATGATCACCAAAAGAAATGATCAGGAAATAAATGTTCAGCGAAATAAATGATCAGCGAAATAAATGATCGGCGAAATAAATGATCAGCGAAATAAATGATCAGCGAAATAAATAATCAACGAAATAAATGATCAGCAAAAGAAATGATCAGCGAAATAAATGACCAGTGAAATAAATGATCCGCGAAAAAAATGATCAGCGAAATAAATCATCAGCGAAATAAATGGTCAGCGAAATAAATGACCAGCAAAATAAATGATCCGCGAAAAAAATGATCAGCGAAATAAATTATCAGCGAGATAAATGATCAGCTAAATAAATTACCAGCGAAATAAATGATCAACGAAATAAATGATTAACAAAAGAAATGATCAACGAAATAAATGATCAACGAAATAAATGATCACCGAAATAAATGATCAGCGAAATAAATGATCAGTGAAATAAATGATCAGCGAAATAAACGATCAGCGAAATAAATTATCAGCGAAATAAATGATCAGCGAAATAAATGTTCAGCGAAATAAATGATCAGCGAAATAAATTAGTATTGAAATAAATACCTAGAGAACAAATTAATAGTGAAATAAATTACTCCAAAAAATTACTGGTGAAAAATTAGTTTAAAAAACGTTGTCAACGTTAGAGAAAAAGTGCAAACTCATCAACTCAAAATAGCAAAATTTTGCTTCAAACAAAATTAATTAAATTACTAAATAAAAAAGTCTCATCAAATCAAGATTAAATAAACAACAACCACATATGTAGTTATGTATGTACAGTACATTAATCTAACTTTTTTTGTATAGTTTCTTATTATATCATTTATTCAAAATTAAATCAATTATTCAAAAAAATTGGTGCTCACTACTTTATTCTAATTTCGATTCAATTAGTGATTCTGTTTGTTTTTCAAACTGTTACTGAGATAATCATTTAATGAAATCCTACGATCGCCTACTTAATTGATACTTATTCGTTAGTTTAAATAAGTTTCTTTCACATTTTTGGGCAACACCTAAAGAAGAGTTCATGCATTATCTGGTCAGGCGCTGACTGAAAATCAAAACTGGTAAACTTGCATCAAATTTGCTAGAAATCAATTTAGGCTCTCGGAAGGTTAGAATATAGAACCATGGCCGCCAAGATTGCATTTACAGCGATTTCAAGCAATTACCAATCACTCGGTACCATGAATTTTGATGGATTTTTGATCGATTTGGGAAGTTTGAAATTTTCGAAAAAATTCGTGGCACCGACGAACGAGCGCCCCGACGTCGAGATACCAATAGGCACATTTAAAGCGAGAAACAATAAACAAAAATGGAAGACTCCCGGCTCCTTGTCTGGCGACGAGGAGATGGGAAATACGGATAATGCAGTACAAAGAAAGAAACCAAAGACCTACGTGTCCTGTGTTCTTGTTTCTGTTTGTTCGACCATATTAGCAAGTTTTATGTGTTCATCAGTCAACACCTGTTTATGGTATCAATTCTTCGTCAACAGTTTTCTATGAGGAGAGAAAATATTTTTGCTCATAGTCGTTTCTATTACTAATTTTCTTATTGATAATTGTCTTATTGATAATTTTCTTATTGATAATTTTCTTATTGATAATTTTCTTATTGATAATTTTCTTATGGATAATTGTCTTATTGATAATTTTCTTATTGATAATTTTCTTATTGATAATTTTTTTAGTGGAAATTTTTTTAGTGATAATTTTTTTACTGATAATATTTTAGTGATAATTTTTTTAGTGATAATTTTCTTATTGATACATTTTTATTTACAATGGTATCTTCATAAACTTTTTGTTTGTATATTTTTATTAATGATCATATTTTACAAAATATGTTGTTTGTTATTTAATTGTATCATATCATATTTAATTGACTTGAATTTCTGCCCGGGATTATAAAAAACAGTTGAGCGAATATCAAATAAAGTAGCCAATTCGTACGATGATCTTTCGTATTTTTGTTTTGTCTTATTTTAGTCTTTTGTCTTATTATAGTCTTTTGTCTTATTATAGTATTTTGTCTTATTATAGTATTTTGTCTTATTATAGTATTTTACCTTATTATAGTATTTTGTCTTATTATAGTATTTTGTCTTATGAGTTTTCTTTTTGTAGCAATTTTGCTTAATATACGAAAGGTAAATAACAATTTTTGAAATATATTTGAATTGGGAACAAAGACCGATTCAGAGATGAACGCGCCTGCGCGCTGGCCATACTAAGCGAGTTAGCGCAAGTCAAGGCGAGTTGTTCACCACACTCTCGCAGTCGGTCTGGTTCGCCTAGACTTGGCGAGAGTGTAGAAAGGCCATTACACAATGCAATATTGTCCTAACATATGTTATGAGAAAATCACGAAGCTTGGATTTTAATAATAAATAATCAGAAAAATTGTCCCGTTACAATATATATAATTATAATAATATATACATATATAGATTTTGGTTTTACGGGATTTTCGATCAGGAATGAAATAAAAAAAAGAGTATATTGTTTTTCTAAGGTCCTATATTTCGACCCAAATGTGGGCTTTTTTAATGACTCTACAATGACAAAATTTAGTTAGTAAGAAATTTTAATGTGATGATTGCTAGTTATAATGGTAAAACGGGACGTGAATTCTTCTCAAAATTTAAAGATAGGAAAAATGTGATAAATTTGAAAGGACTTGTTTATAGATTGAAGTGTGAATATGACGGCATCTATATAGGGATGACTTTGCAGAAATTGAGGAATAGAATGAATGAACATAGAAGTGACTGTACCAGAAAACCAAAAGTATAGAGGAATTTGGAGAGAAGATTATTCAAGGACATCTTCTTCATTTAATGGGAGGAAAGAATTTTAGGCGAGGCAGAGAAGGTGTAAGAGGTGTTTAGACAGGAATCATTGAAAACCCTCGAAAAAAGGTCACATTGGGACCGAAATATATAACTTTAGAAAAATGTTTTATTCCTGGTCGAAAACCAAAATTTATATAATTGTGGGTTACATGTTTTTTGGACATGAACATACTTTAATGAAACTTTTCATCGTACGAACCGGTGCCCATGTATAATGTAACATTTAACAGTATAATAGAAAAGAGATAAGAGAATAAGATGTACGTGCCGTTGGGTCTGGAGGGGTGTAAGTGGCATGCTGTGGCATGCAATAGCGGTACACAGAGCTTTGCTGGCGACTCGGCGTGCCCGAATTCGAATTCGCATTCGCGCTTTGGGCCTGCTGGGGCGACGGCTGGCTATCGCCCTTACGCAGCTGCTTAACATGTATACACAGAAATTACACACAACATTAATACAATTCACATGGGCAACCTTCCAGATAGAAAAGGCAAAGGGGTCGTCTAATGGTCAAACTTTTTTTTATCGTACACTTAGAATTGGTAATATTAATCAACAACTTTAATTATGAGGTAGGGTAGGTCAAAGAATGACATATACAACCGCTACCGTATTAGGCAACCATAGGAAGACTAAGAACAGACATACTGCTCGACCATGGCAGACGGAATTATGTACATTGTTGCGCACGGGTCTGATATAGACGGAGCAAGTCATTTCTCGGCCGATCGTCTACTCGGACGGATCACTGCTTGACAAGGGTGCGAAAACCGTTGCGAGCGCTGCGAACGGCTTACTCTGTCTCTCCGAATACTTTCTCTCTCGGCGCAGGTGGTATCGACGTCTGCCATAAAGATTTGGTCGAGCAGTATATTGTGTTTGCCTATACCATAGAGGCGTATATTTCATTTTTTCTGAATGTACATAATTAGATTTGTTATAAAATTGGGGAATCCATATCGTATTTTTTTTGACAATTGAAAATGTTTGAATTTTTTAACTATATATAATGTTAAACCATATAGTATGTCCAACAACAAAGTTTGCTTCGTATACATATTTCTCAAAATAAGCTTAGAAACAGAACTACATTACTCGTGTATTGAATAAAAAAAAACAAATGAACCTACTCCAATTTTTGCCGTGGACCTTATCTATCAACAAAATGATCGTCTAACTAAGTAACGCCAACTAAGAGTGTCAACACCAAGTTCACGCCGACAATAAGGTGTATGTACAAAACTGGACAATAAACATACATACTACAGGGTTCGACCTGATGGGGGTTTATCTGGAAGGTTTTCCAATATACAGAAGACAGTTATATGGTACAATTTTGCATAAGACAGATTTCCTAACACATAGGGCTAGAAGTTTTGAAGACACATGGATTTTAATTTACTCAACGGTATTCAAGTTTGGAAGGTTTTGGAAGAACGCTCACCTCGGCGTAGTGTTCTTCGTTTTGCTGCAGCAGGTCGACGCAGAGTTCCGCTAAATGGATCAAGTCGTCTAGCTTCTTGCTTGGGGGTACCATTGTTTCCCCACGGAGATCATCTGTATCAAAAAAAATATTTAACTTTTTATTTAAATTACAAAAAACGTGGTACGAATGTCACAAATTGAAAACGTGGCCGAACCACGTAACGGCTGCAACGAAGCGTTTCTGATTTTTTCGATTTTACACGTTTCCACCGCTTCGTTACAAAAATTCCGGTTCTGTATATTTCCTTCTTTAGTATTATCTCTTCCCAAGGGATATTCGTTCAGCTTCAACGTCTGGAGAGCAGCTTGTAATCATCGAAGAGCGCAGTTTGTGCTCAAACCAGAGGGATACTCGTTCAGCTTGAACGCGCACGGTGCAGCTGGTACCATATCCCGAAGTGCTACTACTATAATTAAAGAAATGATTTATTTTTAATAGTAACCTTCTATTTTAGCTTCCGATGACAGCCTGGTGTAGTTAACTAAAGCAGCAGTTTCCAAACTCTTCTTGATCATCCCCCTCACTTCTTCGGGTGGAACTGGGGTCACGATGTCCTTCATGAGTACCCTCTCAAGAAGCGAGAGGGTGGCTTTCAGCGCACCTTCTGGTCGGCCGAAGGGGAAACAGTACCTGGAAGGAAACCAACAATAAGTTGGAGGAAAGTCAAAGGCGAATTTTGGTACCTAAAGTTTGTAATTTGGTGTTCGAGGAGTACCCGCAGCCGCTCTTTGACGTCTTGGAACTTCTCCTTCTCTTCGTGCGTGACGCTCCCCACTCCATCGGGTCTAAAGTCATTACTGTTGTTATCAATTAATCTGGAAATTCTAAGTTCTAAGATAATAATACCAACCTATTCCCGTGGACGTGGCTAGCACAAAAAGCGAAGCTATAGTGTATTAGCGTCGGATCTATCATTATGTTCTTTTCTGCTCTGTCCAGGAGGTCGGAGAGGTAGCACAGGTGCCTGTAGCAGCCCCTGACGCCGTACCGGGCACAGTATTCGTCCAGGACGAACACCTGCCCAGGACTGAACCAACCCTGGAAGTCAAACAAGTTCGGATGATGATGCGCTCTCGGACTGAGGTTCCACAATAACGCAACATCCACCATGACGACGATAACAAGAGCGACGACAACCACAACAATCATTACTGCCACGATTAGTACAAACCCCACAGCAGGAACAACGATTACAGGTACTACTACTGGTCCAAACATCTCTAAAGCAATCACATTAACAGCAATCACATCAACAGCAACAACAACAACATCAATAACAATCACTACGACAAGAACAATGACAGCAACGACAACATCAACAACAACAATAACAATAACAACAACAACAATAACAACAACAATAACAACAACAATAATAACAACAACAAGAATAGTAACAATCATGACACGTAGTCAGTCAAAGAATAAAATATGCACACCTATGTTATAGGTAACCAGTCAAACACAGATAGACGTGTATTCCTAGACTCGCTATGAATATCTGATTGCCTAATACCGAAGGGGTTGGGCATTTTTTTCTTTGGCAGATCTCGTACAACACCCACAACTATTGCAACAACAATGTTAACGACGATAAGACGACAATAACTGCAACAACAACTTCATCAACAACAACATTAACAACAACCACTGCTAACACTACATCTACAACAAGTACTGCTAACACTACATCTACAACAAGTACTGCTAACACTACATCTACAACAAGTACTACTACTAACACTACGTCTAAAACAACAACTACTACTAACATTACATCTATAACAACAACTACTACCATTCCGACGACGACAACTAGTACTACTACTACCATTTCAACGTATATTACTACTACTACTACTGATTCAACAATATCAACAAGAACAATAACAGCAACACCAACAATAAAAACGACGACAAGAACAACGACAGCAACAACAATCGGTAGGAGAGTGTGATGTTGTGGTCTTGGAAACGTAATGGAAATGTCTATATGTCCTCTCTCGAGGTTCACAAGGCATGTTCACTGAATGTTGTAGGTAATTGTCAGCTGGGTACACAAACATACAAAGTAAGTTGAAAGCCATATTTACCAAAGAACAATAAGGATCATTTAACCGGTACTCTAAAGTAAGATTTTGAAGCAGTTTAAACAGCGATGCGTGTTCGAATGTACAGGGGTCGGCCGATATGAAGTCTTCCATTCCGTGCTTTCGAGCTCTGTCAGCATCTGGAATTTCAAACAAACATGTTCATTTAGGTAACTCGCACAGTTCTTTTGTTACTGCTGTAACTTTTGTTACTGCTGTAACTTTTGTTACTGCTGTAACTTTTGTTACTGCTGTAACTTTTGTTACTGCTGTAACTTTTGTTACTGCTGTAACTTTTGTTGCTGCTGTAACTGTGTGTTCGTACGGTTAATGGTCCTCGTATAACATATGTTTAAAAAAACTAAACATATCAAATATATTTTCAAAAAGCCAGTTTTTGTGCTATCGGTGAATTAATAAAATAATAAGAACAGAATTGTTTCAACTAAATTACGTGCTTTAAGTGAATAGTTAACGTTTTACCATCACATCTGGTAGTGGGAAAGTACCACTTCAACGGTAGTACAGGGTGAGAGAATAAAATGGTAAAATTCGGAGGAACGTTTTGGGCGAAAATCCGTAGAAGGCTTGTGTCTTCTCATAAACATAAAAGAGTACCCTCCCTTTTGTCGCCCAAAATCCAAAAATAACTCATCTGTTATGAAACACGGATTTTTTGGGGCAGGCACTAGACATTCGGCAAATGGGTACGTTAATCACCTTCTACGAACCTAGCAATTTTCACCCTTCTGCATTTACTCAAGTTATCCTCTTACCCTGTTGTAGCAGTAGGGACACCTAATGGCCCTAATACTACCAGTACCGAATATATATTATATACTGTCAATTTGTTGTGTAAATTTCGTTTCAAAGGTTCCCCCGCTTACTAACCTCCTTGGATCTTAGAAATAGTAGAATTTTTGTCTTGCAATGTGATAGGGGGCGTAGGTTTGTGAGATTGGCCAGTGGCCCTGTACATGGCCATGACCCAAAGGTGGCATTCGTTCTCGTCGTCGCTGGCGTACAAAATGCTGTCTCCCTCTCGGACAGCGTTAAAGAAATATCTGCCCCCTTCCAAATCTGCAAAAGACTCGGTTGAGTAAGGCCGGCGAAGAGCTGCGCTCGAAAAAAAACTGAAATAACTTACGCTTACCCATTCCCACCATCAAGTTAGCTTAAAATCACAACATGTTAGAGCGGGTTTGCGATCGGAGAGGCAAAAGAGTTAAATGGCTTACCACTGGAGGCCTCAATGTAGTCGACGGTATATCCGTCTAATTGCATCATCTCGGAAGGTTCTGATTTCTTTTCCTTGTAACTGCACATCGCAAACGTGTACTGCGACACTTGCACTAAGACATAGTACCTCTTTTTCCACTTTTTCCAGACTGATTTACCTAATGCGTACAGGTACCCACAGTGCTTCATGTTCAGGGGCTTATCCATTCTACATGCTATTTTTATTCTTAAATCTTGATCGGGAAGGTTTTTAGGCACTGTCATTTTATGCCATTCGGGAGCCTGCGAAGAGTTCAAATACTAGTTAGGGTAACCTCGAAGATTTCGCAAAAAGGTAAATGGAGGGAGTATGCGAGGGTCGTTTGAAAATTCCGTGCAAAGTCAGAGAGATGGCACTACTGGTGCGTATCGAGGTTATGTTTAGATAGTACCATCTCTTGGAAGAATGGTGACTCTACACCTTCGACTAGAACAGTTTATAAGTGGTTTCAAAAGTTTCAGAGTGACCATATGGGCACAAGTGACGCTGAACGTTCTGGACGCCCTGTTGAGGTTACTACTCGAGAAATCATTGATAAAATCCATAAAATGGTGATGGATGACAGAAGAGTGAAGGTGCGTGAGATTGCTAGTGCTGTGGGCATCTCGAGTGAACGGGTACATAATATTTTGCATCGGTGTTTGGACATGACAAAACTATCCGCAAGATGGGTGCCGCGATTGCTCACGCTTGACCAAAAACGAAATTTTGTGAAGTGTTGCAAGGACGGTTTGCATCTGTTCCAGAAGAATCCGCAGGACTTTAAACCTCGTTTCGTCACTGTGGATGAAACATGGATACATCACCACACTCCTGAGACCAAAGAGCAATCTAAACAATGGGGAATCTGCGCCAAAAAAGGCGAGATTTTATTCAAACGAGGAGGTGATTGCAGAAACGAATGGCTATTTTTCAGACTTGGACAAATCCGGAAGGGAAAAAAGGGAAATTCGGAAGGGATCAACAAACTAGAGCAGCATTGGACGAAGTGTATAAACCTAAAAGGAGACTATGTCGAAAAATAAAAAGGTTTGCCCCAAACAATTAAGTAGTTTTTATTTTTGCACGGACTTTTCAAACGACTCTTGAATTTTAAGGTAGGTATTCTGGAAGCATCTGTAAATGTGGCAGATACGGTACCGTACCGTTGTCCTTAGAATTAGTGTACTAGAACCACATGTACCTGTTACCGTCATATTTATAGGTGCCCATTATAGAGTTATATTATTGGGGACCTTCCATAGAATTTAGGAAGCCTTACCTTTGACGACAAGGGGGTTGGTTTAAGCACAACTTTGCCTAGCTCCTTATCTTCCAAAGCTAACATGCCGGGGTTTTCGGTGTAGAGCTTCACTTTGACGGCAGGCAAAGGATGGGTGGTGCAAAAGTCCCCCTGAGTGTCCCACATGGGCTTAGAAGCCTCAGCTTGGTCCGTCTGCAATTTTTCCCCGTTTTCCACCTCCATCGTGCAGTACACTATTCGGTTGGGCGCTAGAGACTTGAGCCCTTTCACTTCCATGACTACCACCTAAAATGACTCTTAAATAAGATTTGCACTTTACGCCCCAGCTGAAGGTTGCTAATGGTTCCGCCATTAGAAGCAATCAATGTGCTATGCGGTACTTGGGGCATTTAAAAGTACGCTAGGTATTCAGTATGCTTCTTATTTAGTATGTTAGAATGTAATTGGTGGTTATGTAATTACTATTTATGTAGGTATTCCGGCACTTGGGCAACCTCAAACAGCATACCTTCTGTTTTTATAAGGTTTGGTCGATTTGGATTACATTATAAGCAATGAGATTGTTCAAAAGTTGCCATACCAGGTCGGCCCAGAAGCGGCACACTTACTCTACTTATGTAGTATGCCGATTCCAGGCGGTACAAGGCGCACTTATTTTAAATATAGAATATGCCGGTGCTAGGTTAGGGCGAGAACGGACGCATTCCCTCTATTTATGGAGTATGCCGGTGCTAGGTTGGGTCAAGAACCGGCACACTTACTCTACTTATGTGGTATGGTAGTTATGTAATATGGTCGTTGTGTAACATGTTAGTTTTGTAATATGCTAGTTGTGTAATATGCTAGTTGTGTAATATGCTAATTGTGCAATATGCTAGTTGTGTAATATGCTAGTTGTGGAATATGCTAGTTGTGGAATATGCTAGTTGTGGAATATGCTAGTTGTGGAATATGCTAGTTGTGGAATATGCTAGTTGTGGAATATGCTAGTTATGTAATATGTTAGTTTTGTAATATGTTAGTTGTGTAATATGTAAGTTGTGTAATATGCTAGGTGTGTAATATGCTAGTTGTGGAATATGCTAGTTGTGGAATATGCTAGTTGTGGAATATGCTAGTTATATAATATGCTAGTTATGTAATATGCTAGTGGTGTAATATGCTAGTTGTGTAATATGCTAGTTGTGTAATATGCTAGTTATACATAACAGTATGCGAGCCCACAGTATGTCAGTTACACGGTACGCATAGTTACAGAGATGTGAGTAAATGTTATAGCGAACAAAAATGGATGTGCAGTAGCTGGGTGAAGACCTAACTCAAAATAATTTTGGGCGAAAATAAATCAGCACACAGTTGAACAAAACCACATATAAAAAGTTTGAATGTGCAAGGTGTGGATCTGAGAAGAAGAATAAATTATTGCGTGCGTGCTGAAGATGAACTTATTTTGCGATGATTCGCGATTAGCACTCGAAAAGTCTAGTGAATGGAACATTTAGTGAACGGAAGACTTAGTGATTGGAAAAGTTAATGAACGGAAGATTTAGTGAACGGAAGATTTAATGAACGGAAGATACGTGAACGGAAGATCCGTGAACGGAAGATACGTGAACGGAAGATTAAGAAAACGGAAAATCGAATAACGGAACATTGAGTGACCGGAACATTGAGTGAACGGAACATCGAGTGAACGGAACATCGAGTAAAAGGAACATCGAGTAAACGGAACATCGAGTGAGCGGAACATCGAGTGAACGGAACATCGAGTGAACGGAACATCGAGTGAACGGAACATCGAGTGAACGGAACATCGAATAAACGGAACATCGAGTGAGCGGAACATCGAGTGAGCGGAACATCGAGTGAGCGGAACATCGAGTGATCGGAAGCTTGAGTGAACGGAAGCCTCGGAATGTTGATCGGAGGAAGACAGAGAAACAAATGCAAAAAAAATACATATGCAGTGGAAATTTTGGCAGAACTCTTTGGGGAGTTGCAGTTACCTCGAGTTGGAAGGTCAACACCACATCCAGTTTTGTCAGCTGAGTGTCACTGTCTGCCGAATCCCCCTCTAATTTTGCTAAAGATCCTTGGGATCTAAAAGAAGTAACATAGTTCATCAAAAAATGCTTCACAGTATACGGTTTATTATGGTTATGCAACCTGTGGTTATAGCGTTTAAGTTTTTGCAAGCCATATTTAGAGTCCATCGATCCTTTCGAAACCGGCAGTGATTCTAAATTGGCCATCAAGAGGTTTATTGATGACTTAAGCTCTTCTACGAACAACGATTCCATTTCTTTTAGCACGAATTTAGGCATCAACTTTCGGTTCTATAACGAAGGCAACAGTGATTAGACAATCGATTGAGGTCTAGTTAACGTACCTTCTCCATTTCAGAAACTTTTTGCATTCTGCCGTCCAGTTCTCTTCGGATAGCAGCTGCTTGCTCGTCGGCGGAATCTAACTACAATTTAAGATTCAAGGTTAAAATGGTACCAGGTTAAAATGGTACCAATCCACAGTGTTCAAATTTCGCATTCTAGGTCACCAAAATTAAGAAATCCAAGGATCTCAAACACGAACAACGGGGGATTTTTTATACCGATGTCTAGAAAAACTACTTAATTCTTAGCAACGATCAGAATACGTATTTTTAAAGCCTTAAGCGTTAAGACGGAATAATAAGATTATTGCTTCAAAAGATTATAAAGGTGGGTCCAGACTATTGGCGACTTAGGACTTAGGACTTAGGACTTAAGACTTAGGACTTAGGACTTAGGACTTAGGGCTTAGGACTTAGGACTTAGGACTTAGGACTTAGGACTTAGGACTTAGGACTTAGGACTTAGGACTTAAGACTTAGGACATAGGACTTAGGATTTACTACTTAGGACTTAGGACTCGCCAGTGGTTACTGGATTAGTTGAACGTGCGAATGCGAAATATGATCACCGTGTGAACGTCCCGGAGGATGCATTTACCATTAAGGCATTGAACAGAAGTTGGTGCTCGAATTTCTTAACTCCCAAAATCTGCTGGAACATGTCGTACAGCTGCTCTTTGGACAGAATCAGCTCAGAGTTGAGGGACTGCTGTTGCATCCTCGATGGCCGTTTGGAATCTTCATCCCCTAAACCTAAGCATTTTAGTAGTAGTAACACGACAACAAATAACATCGAGAACTGTGCACAATACATACACTTCCCACATTGTAGCGATGTTCTGTGTCTGTGTGTCTAGATTCTATCGTGTGGCGAATGTCTAAACCGTGGCCCAAAGGCGAGGTCCATCCTGATTTTTACAATAAGAAAATTTGGCCACTCGACTACGCTTTTGAAACAAATCGCCTGCAGGATTAGCATTTTCTGTATGACAACAGATTTTTTTTTTGAAAACAGAGAAGGAGACATTTACTCGCTTTTTTGATGGGGATACACATAAAGATACAGTAATCAACATGCTTTTTGTGTTGGTTTAGATCTGATGAAAGTATTTTGGCAGTTGAGGTGATTTGATAATTGAGATCTTTGGAAAGTTCTTATGGTTATAACTTTGATGATAACGCTGTAGTTGAAGGTGGACGTCTTAGGTGAACCACCTTATATACGCATATATGTAATAGCACAGAGGACTGTGATCATAGTATTAGTAGATAGGTCATGTGCCATGCTGTGACATACACACGAATACGAATAATATGACAATGAGAACATCGTTGCAACATCAAAATTGTAACATGCAAGCAGTCGGTGCAGATGCGTACCTTTGAGGATACAATCAAACTTAGCCATCCACGACGTGAAAACCGTTTCCTTGCTCAAGCCTTCCATTTCGGGCAAGGATCTAAAAACGAAAGAGGATGCAAAAAGGTGTCAAAGTGGCCGATAGGACTGGAGAGTACCTAACGCGCTTTTCTATGTTATTTCTAAATACTTCTCTAAAATCGTATTGGGAACAAGCACCAGATTGCACCATTTTTACGACCCTTTCTGACTTGAGAAAGACATCGTAATAGCTCTGGACGGCGTTCTGGAACGCCTCGTCCGCCATTATTTGTGTTTCTCCTTTTAGAAAGCTCTGGAATACAAAAGATAGTTGCTCAAATTTTCTGAAATTCTCGAGAATGAGCAGGGGAATTCAATAAACAAGAGAAATAAATAAGCAAGGTAAAGTAAATAAGCTGATGAATTATTTATTCGGTCACGAACAAGGCCGGAACATTTCCACTCGAAAACCGGATAAAAACTCATGATATTATGCAATTATGAACTTCTATAACTGTTTTCGTCATTTATAATGCAAAGCGGGGCAGAAATCAATGTCGACGTGGTTATGAAAAACCTATCCGATTGGTTTGTTGTTCGAAATTTAAGAAAATTTCATTTATTTGGGTCCGGAATTTTAATTAATGCGTGCTTTAGGAGTGACTGTTTCTGATGGGAGCAATCCGGATGTAATTCAATTTTGTCTCGAATTTGAATTAAGCGAATAATGCAGAGGGCTGTTTGCGTTATAATTAGGGACGTAATTATGGGGAGGCTAAAATAAAGAAGTTAAATATTGGGCAAGTGGGCCCGTGACCCGTTTAAAAATTTCGGTTACACATGTTTACAGTGGTGCCATGACCGGTTTAAAAATTTTGTTTAATCATTTGGTGCCGAGACCAGTTGGAAGTTTAGGTGTTCGTTTATACGTCTTGACTGCGGTGCCGTTGTAACCAGTTGTCATTTAAATGAGTCCAATGAATTACTTGAATGGAAGTAAGAAAGAGAAGAGAATAACCTCTATAGTAATAATGTGTTACAACGTTGGTGGCTAGCGAGGTGCGGAAATTAGTGTCCTCGAGTGACAGTCAGATCTGAGCTCAGTTGCCTCTCGATCGTCTTGGCGCTTCTCCCACTTTGCATTAAATTTTGGCTTCATTTTATATGCCTATGTTCTACGGCTTGGTCTTGTTCCCTTCCCTTCTTATTTCCATTATTGCTTGCGTATTTTTTCTTCTTGTTTTTTGATGGGTAGAAAATGATCAAAACGTGAGAGGGCTTACCTGAAACCTAGCACTAATTGTTTCTAATTGGTGTTTCGTGATTTTTGTCTGCCGTCGAGTCATGTCCGTGGGTTGTTTGGCGTTGAAGGGGTAGGCGATGCACTTGGATATAAAAACGTAGAGCTGGATCCGTCGCTTGCGCTCTTCTTCCTCGCGCTCCTGTTTTTCTGCCAAATCTACCTCAGTCTTTTGAGAAGCTACCGATGGGGAGGGACTCGTGGGGCGGGGTAATGAGTTTGCTCGAGATGAACCTACACTATGGCTGATGGTCTCTTGTGACACTGCGCTAGAGGGTGAAGGGGAACGGGCAGCTGCTGCTACGTTGTTTGGGACGACCAGGTTCGCGCTCCCCGTTTCGGGGGGGTGGCCGTGGTGCCCGTGGTAAGGGGAAGAATCTGCCTGTTGGTCGAAGAAGAACGAAACTGCAGTTAACGTTAGTTACTTATTATCTTAAGGTGTAACGAAGTGTTTCCGTAAATATATTTTGGTGGTACAGTGGAACCTCGTTAAGTCGGACTAGCCGGGACCGCGGCCGATCCGACATAACGAAAATCCGGGTTAAAGAACAACATGTATGTACATATGTACAAACAATACAATATTT
>JAWQRP010000713.1:0-24584 GCA_033557875.1 Quadriops clusia
CACCTGGGGGAATCGGCTTTTGTCTCCTATAAACGGGAAGTCATATAAGTGGAAAATGCCTAATTTTTGAGAAACTGCTAATTAAAAGTGCATCTTTTTCAAATGTTTCCCTACTTTGACAGAAGCATTTATAATTTCCTCTTCTGCGTTATTTTGCGTAATCTCGATGTCGGCACATTTAGTTTTTCAGCTTAAAGAAACACCTGAGTGTTTCACGACTTCCCTAATAAGATTAGTTTTTTCTACAATTGACAAAACTTTTCTCTTTGCAACCACCACAGTTCAAATTTAAATTTGTAATCAAAATCTTTAATTTACCCGAAATTGGCGTAAAGAAACGAGCACAGAAGCACAGCGCGCAGAGTACAGTATCTTAACAATAACAGTCCCCACTTATGTCCTTTGTTCCTTTGTTGGGGAATTGCGCAGTCTCGGAGAAGCAACAGGAAGTGTGAATCTATCCAATAACAAATGGTACAGATGCATTTTATTCCTGTGGGAAAATGTTTTCTTTCAGTCCATTTTCACCGAGCAGTCAACAATTTTCCCATGTTGTCTCTTAACAAACCGGGAAAAGTGCCTTCGGGACCCAAAATATTGTCTACCATATCCGGGAATCTCTTATAAGGGGGTCTCTTTTCACCGGGAAATAAACTGGCGACCAAAATTAAAGGAACACCTACGAGCGAGCAAATATTTCGGCCATTTTCAAAACTGTGTAGCTCCGAGAAAAATGATTATACGAAAATGTTATGTACATCATTTTCAAGGAAAACTCTCTACTTTTTGATTCTGTAAGTTAAAAGTTTCTATTTTAAAAGGAAAGTCAATTTCTTATGTGAGAAACGAGAAAGGAATATGTTTGTGTAAATTTTTCAAAATTTAAACAAGTCCTAGGACTTCAATAATTTTTTCGATTATTTTCTCCAAATGCATTTGGTAGGGTGAACATTTCTCTATGTGTTCCACTTTAACTCATTTTTCTGCGACAATTTTTAACGAAGTTATTGACAATTAAAGAAAAAATCGCACCCTCGAATTTTAACTGTCATAACTTCCGATAGCAAAGGGCAATATGCACGTATAATTTCATGACTTTTATGGATTAAATCTGGCATAAATATCACTTATATCGTGCATTTCATTTTGACGCGAAAAACCGGGACAAAATACCTAACCGGGCGTGACGCCGGGGCATATGCCTAAAACCGGGACATTCCTGGTCAAACCGGGACATATGGTAACCCTACCCATAAGGATTAGCTTTCCGAGCGCTGGTCATGCAACCGCACTAGTTTCTAGCTCAAATCGACGGACGTCCAATTTTAAAATACAAGGGCATAAGGATTACAATTTTTGATCGTTTTGAAATTTTGCTCATATTTGAATGACAATTTTTGCTTGAAAAAAACGTAAACACCGCAATGATATCGTTATTGCCCTTGATGTGACGGCAGTTTTTATACGACCTTGCAAATTCGTAAATTTCAGCATCATTTTTGAACAAAATTTACCTAGTAAAAAAGTCAGTTTATAAAAAACTAAACTCAATGACATTATAAATTATCTTCTAGAGTTTCTTATGCCGTGAACTTAACGTATATTGCCCTTTCCTTTCGGAAGTTATAACATTTAAAAGTCAAGAGTGCGACTTTTTTTAATTGTCAACAACTTCGTTAAAATATGTCGCAGAAAAATGAGATAAAGTGGAACACATAGAGAAATATTCACACTACAAAACGCATTTGGAGAAATTAATCGAAAATAATTATTGAAATCCGTGGACTTGTTTAAATTTTGAGAAATTAATAAAAAAATTTTTCTTTCTCGTTTCTCACATAAAAAATTGAGTTTCCTTTTAAAATAGAAACTTTTAACTTACAGAATCAAAAAGTAGAGAGTTTTTCCTTGAAAATGACGTGCATAACATTTTCGTATGAGCATTTTTCTCGGAGTTACACCGTTTTGAAAATGACCGAAATATTTGCTTGCTCATAGGTATTCCTTTAATTTTTTTCGCCAGTTTACTACAGCTTTGTTCCATCTTCACGTCCGACTAGTTCATGTATCAGTCAAGCGATCAGAAGTTCCTCAACAGTATGCGCAATTTATAAATATCTATGTACTGCGCAATTTGCTTAAGAACTTCTGATCGTCTGACTAGTACGTGAACTAGTCGGACGTAGGGGATGGAACAAAGCTATTATTTAAGAGGAATTGTACTCGGGATCACAAGAAATGTCCACTGTAGGCGGGAATCTCTTATAATCGGGTCTCTTATAACGAGGTTTTACTGTAATTGCTTATTAGAAGGGACATATAGGTTTATGCCACGTTTCGACTTAAAATTCTTCATTGTGCGCCGCGCCGTCCTATAAGAATTTTTCTAATTTCGAATTTCATTCAATTAACCAGTAACCAGTATTAACCGTTTAAATTAATTGTAATTTAATATTTCATTATTACCATCATTATATTATACACGAACTAGCAATTCTTATTTTCCCGGCAAATTTAATTATTAAAAAAAATTATTATAAGTACCTAAGTTGTATGAATGCAATATCTGCTGAATTAGAAAGCTGTTTCTTGGTATGAGTGAATCTTCGCAGCTGCTGAATAAAAAAGCGGCATCCTGATTAATTTCACTAATTTGTCGTAATTATAGTTTTCTAGAAAACGGCTGAGTCCAATGACAGAACTGTAGACTTTGTTATCCCTACAACACTCGTATTAACAAAATAGTAGCTGCTGAGTAAGAAAGCTGCTTCCCTCCTGTGAAAATCTGTAGTAACGACTCAGGTTTAGACTTCTGGAAAACGACCGAGTCCGATGACAGAAATTATGGACCCTGTTTTCTGTATGCAAGTTTAGGTAACTAACTCAAGTAGCAAAGTCGGCATTAGTCTGCCATTTGCTATAACATACGTTAAGCTTTTATTAACACACTGAGGCCCCGAAAATTATTCCTAGCTCAAAACTTCCTGGAATTAATTTATTTTACATTTTTATGAATTTATCCAGTATTTCCGGATTTGTAAATTTATTTAGTAATTTTTATTGTACCGCCGAACTCTCATAACCGTATTTTTAAATATATTCTCATCTGAAAGAATCCAGAAAAAAACCCGATAATATTTTTGGTATTATTTTATTTTCTGCAACTCGCGATTCCCGACATTACCAACCCAGACCTTTTACGCGATTTTAGAATCCGGTATTATCGACATTGCGATCACACATAAAATTCGCGCCGGGTTTGTGCAACCAGAATTCCGCAATTTTTATGCCGAATACCTAAATTACCAGTTTTCCATAATTTTTCCGAATTTTACGTGGTCTAAAATCTCACCCCGCTGCCGGAGCTTGTAAATAAAACTTGAATTTTGTACCCGCAGTCCGCATTTATTTTATATTAATTAATATAAATTTAAAACCAGTAATTTTCAGTCATTCCGAATTATTTTAGTATTAAGTAAAATTCCCGTTAACCAAATTATTGTAAATATGTAAACTTAATATTATTCCGAACGTTAATATGTTAATTTCACATATTTAGAAATTAGAACTTATTATATTATTTAATTCCGTAAAGACTAAAATCAGTGTGTATAGGAATGTGAATGACTAAAATCGAATATCGCGTTTAGTTATTTTATGCCGTAAATTTCTTGTAATTTGTTTGTTTACATTATTTTGAAGTTATCAATAGATCAATTTAAATTAACCCGTGAGATTCAATTTTCTCACATGAAAAATAGAGTTGGGCTCGAGATTACCAGAAATTCCTATAACCCTCAACAATAGAAACTTCCCATGAGTGATTATTCATTTTCGTGACTGATGTTTCTAATATTTTGGACCCAAAAAGTTGGATAACTAATATGTATTAACAATTACCTAATTTCGACTATGGTGTAAAGACAACAAATTAAACGTGAGAAGTGTTGGGGTTTAAACTTTTGATTGTAATGGCAACATTCATGCATTTAAAAAATATAAATGCAAAAGACAATTTAAAATACACTTTCGTTTTTCCAACAGTTAATCAAGACTTCTTTTATGAAATTATGAACGTTTTGTTAAATACCTTGTATTCTTGAACCAGAAAAATCACACGGAGGGAAACCAAAAATATAAGTTAAATAAAAACAAGAAATCCTTGTAAAAAAAACTTTTAATTATCAAAAGTTTTTTTTAATAGTCCTCTTGTTTTTCTTTAATTTAACTATGGCCTGATTGTTGCGAAACTCCGTAATAATACAAGTATAGTTTCACTTTTTTAAAAATTTGCCGTTAACTTTCAAGGTCCTCATGTTCAATAATAAGTTGCAAAAAAAATAAATTCTAATTAGGTAATAAATACTTATATGTATTTGTCCCCTATGATAAATTCTATCAAGTAACACGAAACGTGTAGTCAGCAAAACCTTCGATTTATAGAATCTAAATAAAACGAAAATGGATACAAAGGTTAGATCAGTTGAGCATTTCTTTTACTTGACGGACAAAACGGTCGTCAACACATAGCGTGGCAACCTTCTTCAAAATCGGTTTAGATTAATATTTCTAAGCATTGTTACATTTTAAATATACCTGTTTATTTTCGAATATTCAGAGTCATAATTAACACTTCTTGCTTCAAATTATCCATGGGTTCTGAAAACGGCAACAATTGGACATAACTTTCATAATATTTTTTTCTTGAAAAGAATTATTATTAAAACACCTACTCGTTTTTGTTCAATGTTCATTATTGCAACTGTTTCAACCCGTCATTATAAAATAAATAAGTTGTTATTATTAATTATGTGCAATATCGTTGCGTTTCAAAAGTTTCTGCTCTGCAGAGCAGAACACATGTCTTCTGGGGCAAGAGGATCTCATTTTCCTTAAGTTTTCCATCGTTCTCACGCTATTGAGATATTTGTAAGATTTTTCGTTTCAGGCACAATCTATTGAGCAACAGAACTAAAATATTTTTTAGCGAATTGCATTAATTGAGTGAATTATAAAAAACGCGGTCTGTTTTGTTGATCTAATTAAATTGTAAGAGGTGGTAAACAAGGTAGTGGCATTTTTTTAATAATTCAATCATGTAAAATCACCTGATTGTCAATATTTAGACCTTTTTATTTCATGGAGAAGTAAAGCTCACATATTCAAATGAACATTTTAGAAGTTGGATTCAATGTCAATACTTGTACTAAAAAAACATAAACTTCTTTGATTAGTGGAATCCGGTAAAGTGTGGTAGATTTTTTGCCGAGAGATTTGAAGATTTACAAATTGTATGGCAATATTTACAAAGTAAATGTAATTTTTACATAAATATTGCAAAAATACATAAAAATTGGACTTTTGTTAAATTGACTATGGTAGTTCTGTAATTAATCATTTAAAAATTAAATAATTAAAGGGCAACATAGCAGGTATATGTAATTGTTTGTGCTGTCAATTAATTTTAAATATCTGGTTTTATTATTTTATAAAATATCTTAACACGACACTTAAGTGTTTTGTTTATATACATGGTTATTTATTATATTAACAGAAAATATAAAAATGAACAATGTTTATATACTACATAGCAATGAATACTATCCTGGTATATTTTAAGACAATTAAAATGCAAGAATACAAATTAACACTTACTTTTTTATTTTAATGATGTCCCGAATATATATAAATGTAGCATTGATTAATATTTCGAAGCTATATTTTAATAAGATTTTCGCTTATTGTTGTAGTTGTAGATAAATATATTGTATACTAATACATTTTCTGATGTACCTACGTCAAAAAGGGCACCACGTACATAAGAGAAATGTTCCATATTTCGTAAAGGTTGCATCATATTCTATACACAATTTTTATATTAATTAATAAATTATTTTGTATTTCAACCAGCAGCGGAATAAACGCTATGGAAATTAATAACGTTCAATTAAATGTTAAATCAATTTCTAAAATTGTTGCTGATAATATACAAACATACAACAAAGTTATTTGAAATTTACATACATTGTAATTAAAAAGAAGAAATGAAACTTTTCTATTTATATAACAACGGAAGAATTTGCTTTTGTTTCTTGCAAAGTAATAGACTTGAGAAAAACGTTATATTGTGTGTAAGTATATGTGAAAATTTATATATAAACCTTGATTTTATAGGAATTTTGGAGACATGTAAGGGAAGTACACATGTCCTTTAGTTTAAGGGTATAATAACTCTTAAAATATTTTATTTCGTTGTTAATTTACGGAGACTTTATCCCAAAGTTAATTTTTGTTTATTAAATGAATGTTCAAGAGCGATCCATTACAAGTTTGGTCGAAAATTGCCTTTTATCAGGCCATAAGTTGGATTATATGAGACTCAACCTTAATAAAAATTAATGAAATTTCTCGTAGATGAAAATTAACAAAGATATATGCTGCTCCATATTGCAGTAAGTTCGCCATGTGCGCTCATATAATAAAATTTTGACGACCATTCGTTCACCGCTATTGGACCTTGCTGAAATGGGGGAATAAAAAAGAAATTGGAAAAGGGAACGACCCTAGCAACCCCTATAAACGGATGAACTACACATACACTCGAGATGAATGACGATTACACAATGGAATTCGAGGGGTGAATTAGAATTGTATTTATTTCGATGCTCTTATTGGACCAAAAGACCTCGCAGTTTCATGGCTGAAACGATAAATGTCATCCTGTAGATATCGTAAATCTTGGACGAGCATAGTACGGTTGTCATCTTGAGCTTTACTAGAATATTCTTTTGTGAGTTGCAAATGTATAATTTAATAGTATTTTTGAATTACGACTTATCCTTTCCCAAGAGTATCGCCTTGCTCATAGCATGACGGTTTGGTTTTGTATTATCCTAATGCAAAACGGTTTTCATGTCTGTACCGAAAATAATGGAAATCCATTTACTGGAATTATTTATATGAGCACATACGGGCAGAAAGAACTATTTGTTGTCATCATGAAAATGAAACAATCTAAACAGTATAACATATGGCAATGATGTACATATATACAGTGTAAAGTTTAAACGATTAGTTAATATAATAGGTAAAGTTGCTAATAATGTAACAACATATCTAACTTTAAAAAGCTTTTACCGAACGACCCTAAAAGTTGGGCACGTATGAGTTTTTTATTAACTCATATGCCGGCCGAGTATACGAGATGCTTTGAATTTTATTTGCCCAATATATAGAGCGGCTTCCTTTCATAGCATTTTTATGTTTAAGGCCAACGTGACAGAAGCTTTAGACGGAAATAATGTTAGCATTCAATATCCTTAAATTTTTTTAGTGCTGTTTGGTCTGAATTTCGAAGCGACAAAGTAACATTACTAGTAAAGAACTTCTCTACATATTTCTGATCTATGTGTAGAAAGTATACAAGAAGATACGAAACGGTATAAAAATTCCATTGAAAAACAAATATTTTGCAATTTATACGTATTCAGTAATTGAAGTGACCATTGCTTGAAAATACTTAGCAGTTTCATAGTACATATAATGAAAATGTTTTTGAGATGTTTCTTTAAATTATTTTACAATCTAGAATTGACGACTGATTTACTGTGGTGAGTACTTATTTTTTTAAATAACCCTTATTTAAAATTAATTATATTTCTTATTCTATAAGTAGGTATATGTATCATATGTATAGGTAAGCACGTATTTATAACAAATGTATTTCTCCCTATCATTGTGTACATATTTAAAAAGGTGTACAACTATTTTTTGGCCTTAAAAGAAATATTTCAGTTTTACAAAATATTTTCAAACATCTGTAAGATAAAAAAATGAGAGAAAAATAATAATAATGAATACTTTTCTTCTTCTTCAGTTAACTTAATTTGCCATCTAAACTTTTTTGACTATTCTTGAACATTTGCTCCGACATTTGCAGAGTTCTTTTATTCCTCCTTTTAAATTGATTTTCCTGGATTCTGTGTTATATTTATGCCCTGTGATATAAATTTTGCCATGTATTTTGTTTTCCTTGTGAATCTTCTTCCAATTTTAGTTTATGAACACTCCTCTTTTTGTTAAAGAAGGTTTACCTACACAGAAGTATCTGAGTTATTTTCGACTTCGGTGTTTTATTCGTTCCTAGTTTTATTGTTATTTTCGCCCGCCTGATTTTCCAAGTCTTTGTCATTCAGAATGTTTGGTGAAGGGCAGATTGGATTTAAAAGAAAAATAAACTGATTTTAACGATGTGTTTAAAAGATAAATACGTAAATGACGGGTTGAAGGAACTACCAACGAATCATATATCCCTCTGCAACAGAAAAAAATCATGATTTCTTTTTCCAAGGCAACGCAGTCTTGATTCGAATCATCCGAGTTAAAGTTTCCTGTCCTCTACAGGAATCGAGTGAGGACCACTTGACATAGTATTGAGTATAAACGTATCATAAGCCTTAGGCCCGATTTTACAAATCACAATTATTTTTCAGTTAGCTAGCAAACTAATCAACTATCAGAAATTTTTAAAATAGCGATGGCGGATTGGTTAGCTAACTAACAGAAAGATAACTGTCGTTTGTACCATCGGGCCTTAATACGATAAATATAGAGTGGTCTCCACTCGACTTTCTCATATATTTCAAAGGAATCCTACAGAAGATAAGATGGATTCCGACCAGTACAATATGATAAACAGATCGATATGCTTATTTAAAAAAAAATTAAAAAGACCACTTTCGGCTGAGAGATTGAGCAGAACTTTCATATCTGTGAGTTTTTCGATATTTCTAAAGCTAGTGCAAACTTTGAAGTTAATTCCTTGAAGCATTTTATTTGAAAGAGTTTCACTTCCGCTTCAGGTAAAGTAGTACTTCCGGTTATCCGAATAAACCTAAAAGTAGATACGAATTTACTTTTTTAGCTAAAATGCACACATAGCATATTTCACTGACTTAGCTCAAGTCGTTTTTGAGTTATTGAGTTTACACATGCGCAAACATCAAAACAAAAGGGGCTACATGGATTCACGGACTCTAAAAACATGAAGATTTATGAAAATCTCAAAACTTCTGCATGAATGATCACTTTTTAAATTTGATACAAATCTCACTTTACATTAATTCGGGAAACTGAAACTTTTTGCAAAATGACTCTCACTTATGTAAAAGGTCAATTTTACAGTTCCTAATACCCATCATTCACAAGAAAATATTATCACTTAGCCCATTATCCAAAGAAAAAGAAAAAAAATCATCTTTCGGATTATACACATAACTAAAAATTTACAAAATCGTGCTAAACCCATTATTCATATTGTACGCTTATCTATTATTATTTACATTTGCACGTCATTTTAAGGGTGTTTTTATAAATATAATGGTGACTATATACTTGTATAATTAGTTGTTTATAATTTTACTGATTTAAACAAAATCTTCAAATTATTTATGATTCTTAAAATTTTTAATACATCAAAAATTATATTTCAGACATT
Source organism: Quadriops clusia (assembly GCA_033557875.1). Taxonomy (NCBI): domain Eukaryota; kingdom Metazoa; phylum Arthropoda; class Insecta; order Coleoptera; family Hydrophilidae; genus Quadriops; species Quadriops clusia. The sequence goes on from JAWQRP010000713.1 coordinate 9,497, forward strand.
TTTAATAAATTTATTTACTGTTCTACAAATACAATAAGTAACTCCCTGTATATAGAGGTCGTTTGATAAGTAACGTACATTTTCGGGAGTTGGGACCACAATGACCTCTGATGTGCCAAATATGGCTAAAACGTATGTTTCTTCAAATTGCCTCATATCATATTTCGTGAAACTCCGACGCTTAGTTTACTTACTTACAATGCTTGTCGCAAAATGGAGAGAGATCCATTTCGTAAGTTGGATAAAGTTCACGAGGACTCTGCACTAACATTAAAGACCATATACTTTTGTGTTAATCAATTCAAAAGTGGTCGCGTATCAGTAAAGAAGGAAATCGCCCATAAATACCCGTCACTGTCACTCTGCCAGAAGTGATTAAAAAATTTCCATAATATCGTCATGGAGGATCACAATCAGACAGTGCATTATATCTAGCATCTTCAATTAGAGAAAAAAAGAGCTTTATGTTTGTTGAAGTTATGCACAATCCACAGAATTTATTGCATGGATTCTTAACCGTAGACGAAACTTGGATTCACCACTACACGCACAAGTCAACCAGTAATTGAAACAGTAGCCTGGATTTAGTGAATGTGCACCTTAGAAGTCGAATGCGATATCCTCATTTTTTTGGGTTATTTATTAATGATCTTTATTGATTAGTTGCAAAAGGGTTAAGCGTCGCAGAAGAATATTGGAAAATACATTTGAATTGTTTGTACGAAAAGTTGTGAACGAAGTAGCTTAGATTATATCTTAATTAAACTTTAAATGTTGTTGGCCATCCTCCATGTTCTAATGATTTCTGACTTCTGACTGTTCCGTTATTCGTTTATATCAAAGTCTGGTTCAGGGACAATTTTTTGTACCATGTGGCCATCCCTGCGATGGATGTGTATTTTACAAACTTTCTCCAACAAATTTTACCATAACTGATATATTAAGTGTGTATAATAATAAGGCGACTATATAAATATATGGAGAAATACAAATTAAATTTCCGGAATTAACGTCGTGTCATTGTTTTTCCTTTACTTATTAAACAACCCACGTATTTCAGAGTTTTTCATATATAAAAATTTTAAATTTAATTCATACTATAAATGTACTTTCTGTCGTTTTCTAAAATGTCCAATTTCACTTACACTTATAGATGATGTAGGTTTCGTATTTGTTACTATTGAGCAAAATCAAACAATAGGAACAAATAGACTTTATACCACAATTTTTCTTAACAAAACAAATACTTTTTGTAGAGTTGCCAGTGGTTGGAGACAATTCTCAGGATCGCCAAGGCGACCACTCGTCTTTTAGTAGGTGCCAATCGTGTTTGTGACTGTGAGAATTGTGTCTCCATCCATTCGCAACTCTATAAAAAAACACCATGTATATTCCAATAAGGTGTATTTATAGATATATTATAATATCTTGACATTTATCAAAGACAACGCAAGAGTAAAATATAATCTTTGGTGATCAAAAGAATATCACAAGTTACAAATTTAGGACATAATCAATACAGTACGTATATTAGTAATGTTTAGACTATAAAACCACTATAAATCTTTCTATTTCTGAAAGAAACATTGAACTTCGATCAATATTGCTTTTGAACTATTTCAACACTGACGAATTGGAGATTAAACTATTGTATTTTATTTAGGTGTTCCAATTGTTGTTGTTAAATTTTTCAGCTGGTATGTTAACATGTTTACAACAGAAAATGTTTTCACGTCTGTTTTATTAGTTCTTTTAATTAATTAACTTTAGGTTCGAGTCAGTGACATACACCTTAGATAGATCTAACAACAACTCTTTATTGTTCTCACCCCTATGCTACTACATTTTAATAATATCAACTTATGCAGAGCCTATACTACATCTTCCCTTCAAATAAACAAAGATTCTATGTTTAAACTATACATATATCTATAAACTATCTAAAGTAATCAAGTATTTCTCAAACGTTCATTTTTCTTTATCAATCTACACAATCATCTTTCTCTCTCACTGTCACTTTCTATTTCTTATTAAAACTGAACCATTCTCCATCTCTACCATATATCTTCGTATTCCAATTCTTCTATTAATCTTTCTTCTTTTCCAATACTCGTCAAATTGTACATATATATTTTCTCCTTCCTTTTGATCTCTTAGATTCCTTTTTCCTTTTTTGTTGTAATAAAATGTTTGTCTTTCCTGTTGATTTTGAATAAATCTACTGTAATTTTTTGTATTTATTATTTTAGGCATTAGTAAAGTTTCCGCTTGTGGAATACTATCTCTAAGATTCCTGCTATTAAGTAACTTTGATGTAGTATACCCACTTTGAAGTGGTGTATTCCTATACAGATTGATCTATTCACAACTGGCCAGGGGGTGGAGGCACAATTTTATAGGTTTTAAGGTGGTCGTTCGTCAATGGCATTTTCAATCACTTCTTTTAATTTCTTTAATTCACCATCTTTAAGTGTTTCTTCTTGTAATTGTTTCATTTTTTCATCAATAATACTTAACTGATAACCAATTAAACAAACTTGAGCTTCCAACTCTAACTTTAATTCATCTTCAGTATCATTTATATAAGCTCTTGACAAAGTATCTGCCATTACCAATTGTTTTCCAGGTTTATATACTAGGTCAAAGTCGTACTTTTGCAATCTAATTAACATTCTTTGCAATCTTGCTGGACATTCATTTAATGGCTTTTTTACTATTGTAATAAGTGGTTTGTGATCAGTTTCCACACAAAATCTTTTTCCAAATACAAAATCATGAAATTTTGTGATGGCAATTTGGATTCCCTCAGCTTTTTTGTCAATCTCCATCGCCGTCATGTAATTTGTGAACCTTTGTTTCCAGAGCTTCCAATTGTCCATTGTACCATTCTTCCATGTCGCCACCGACATTAACTGCGCCATGTTTTATTAGTTCTATTAATTAATTTAACTTTAGGTTCGAGTCAGTGACATACCTTAGACAGATCTAACAACAACCCTTTATTGTTCTCATCCCTATGCTACTACATTTTAATAATAACAACTTATGCAGAGCCTATACTACACTAACTGGCATACTAATAAAATTATGGGCGATCAAATGAAAAGTGTCACAACCGTACCCACTCTACCCTATAGATCAAATAAAAGGGGTCCATATAGCATTATTTATTATACCCTTTAAGGGGTCATTCAAGTATTATGTAAGCATATTTTTGTTCATTTTGGACCCCTTCTCCCCTATGCAAGAGAAAATAAGAAAAATAATGCTTCCCCCTCCCTACCGCGTAAGCATAAGATTGACCGTATAAAAATAAATGGGGAATTTATTAATTTAACATAATTATTATATTTTAATTCTTTGTAAGCATAAAATAAATGACACATATAAATGATAATGTGAAAATTTATTTTATTCACTTTGGTTAGTTGACCAATAACAGAAATGCCGTGAAGGTATAAATGAAGGAGACAGAAAAACTTACATTATCAAATTATATATAAAAAAATCATTTTCAAATGGCTAGTGTTTCACATATGATATAAAACTATATATCCAACTTTTTTCCACTTACTTGCTCACATAAGAATTTTTCTGACCCCCTCCCTCTCCTGGTAAGACAAAATAAGCAAACTATAACCCCCCTCTCTCCCCAAAGGTGTTTACGTAATACTTGAATGACCCCTAACGGGTTTCGTTTACTTCTTCTTTTATAATTTTAAAATTTGTATCTCTTGTAGGCCTGTGATCCTTGCAATGAAACGAGTTTTGATTCAAATAAACCGTTAGGAAAAGTACCTCTCTTTTTTTCCTATAAAATAATATTCTGACCTGGAAGCCAAACATATAATTTTTAATTTAAATTAAGAGCGATCCTTTCAGGTATTATCAGGGGGCAAAAAAATCATATACGTAACTCTGGGTTTGAAAAGTGTGTTTCAGTGAATACGAAAGTCATGTTTTTAATATAAATGTATGTAGATAATATAGAAGGCGGATGTTTTTATGTTTAAAACAATGACTTTTGAAAATTCATATAAAATAAATCACATTAGGACTAAAATAAGTTATTTTGTAATAACATATAATATAATAACATATAATATTTATAACAAATCACCATGTATGAACACAATATACGGACAAAGAAATTTCGCCCTCCGTCCTAATTCAGCAGTATTGAAAAAGAAGCTGCAGCAATAAAGAGAGCACAAAGTAAACTTGTAGCATAAGAACAAGATAAAGTTTTAGAGTATCGCGGCCCCGGTGGATTGATGAGGCCTAGCGAAAATCCATGTTTTTATAGAGATGCTGTTGTCGTAGGCCGGCCTCTCTTCCTTTATGGTCCAGAGGCCTTCTGGCTCTATTAATAGTCGGCGTATTGTGGAATTTCATAGTCTTGGACTCGTTTTATTGGATTCCACTGGGCACTCAGCGTGTCAATAAAATTCTTTATGTGTACTAGGCCGGTGATTGAATGCATATCTTTTGTTTTACATCCCCTTAAAAACTTACTCCACCGACGATATTCCTTTATTTCCCTACTCCAGCACTCTACGTTTTCGTCTCCTCTTTAGTGTTAATAAGAAGAGCTAATAGCAACTACTCACTGGAAGCTGAACAATGTTTAAATTATCCATCATACTTTCTGTAGTAGTTACGTCCATAAGTAATAATGCATATGCACCTAATAGCCTTACCTACTTGGCCGGGCTAGAAAACTAAAGCCAACTTTAGTCCCCATAAGTGTGTCTCTCGCTAGGAACTTTAGCGTTTTTTTTTCTGGGAGCGCAGTTGGCAAACATGTGGTGTCCCTTCATTATTTAGACACGAATTATGCAATTAAAATCTTTGCTGACCCCACCAGAGTGCGCAAAATGGTCGCTCATAACGAGTTTTCAACTTTGTAGACTGCGGTATATTAAAAATGCACATCCGAATTTTCAACTGTATCTCGTGGGTATAACTTCTGCACTAAATTGCCGGCAATTTTATAAACGTTACCGAAATAATCCATTACTGTCCGTTGTAATCCGCTTTTTAAAGGGGACGGCGAGTTTGGTGCTTAACATTAGAATTTATCTAAAGGGTGTATGTCTTGTTGCAACAACAAAACTTAAGCTCTGCTTAGAGGTTAAGTTTCCAACTCTTGCTCATATCTTTTGCACTAGGTCATATGAACTAAGTATGTATTACTTACAGTTTAAGTTTCAAAACTATAAAATATTTCGTGTAAATACAGATATTTATTCTTATAATGTACTATTACTTACGTAACTACAATTTGGTCCACGGTTTAAAAGAATAGCAAAAAAGCGGTAGTCTATTATATAAAATCAATGGTTAATTCAAACCCAAACGGTAGATCGGGAATTCTTCGCGGCAACAAGCTAAGATATTCCAATGCGAAAAAAAAAGAAGAGTTGCAACATGGAACAGTGAAAATTGACAAAAACCTACCTGCAGTAATGTCAAAGAGGACAAGGAAATTTTATAAGATGACACATGTTTTGAAAATTGAAGTTTCTGAGTAATAAACAAACAAGTAACCTTGACAACGGATCTACCTGATTAAAGACAAAGAAAACGGTTGCTTAGATAGGTAACATGAAGTTTGTTACTTTTGTTTTTCAATTGTCATTTACCAGTTTGCATTTCCATAGATCACCTAGAATTTCAAAATGACCTAATCATAAAACTGTTGTACAAGAGTATTATCACAATTTTCATATGGCAAAAACGTACATAGGGCGTGCATATCCCAGCTATATTAAGTTAGCATTTGCTTATACATGTGCACGTCGATACCACGGTATACAAGGGGATGATATTCGCGCCAACATGATTTTGCAGCATTGTCCAAGATACCGCACCGGGAAAGGAAGTCTCTCTAACGCCAAGTATCAAATTCCGAAGCAAGCGGTGAATGCCTCCTTGGCGGGAGGAGGAGATATCCAGTTCGCGTCATCTCCTATTCACTGGCAAATAAATTGTAAGCGGCAAATGACTGGGGAAATTAGGACAAGATGCATTAGTTTCCTGTACGGAGTTGATATGGAAACTACGTCAAACTAGTTTCTGCATCTTGCGCAATGGAAGCTGCGGGTGGTCCGCTTTTCTTCGGGCAAAGTTTTTAACCAGAATTACGGCACAACTGTAAACTGTTTCGCCCAGTTTTATTATTGCTGAAGTTAGAGGGTAGTTAGTGTCTAGTTCCTTGCCAACTAAATTTTAGTGGCCCCTCTCAATTTAATGGGGTATGTAAAATGGCCCTCACTATTCGCCCTCGAGGAAGGTACGTTAGGTGTCAGGTCCAGGCGTTTATCCCAAGTCTCCAAACTAAACAAGGGTTTTTATTGCGTGGTTGTTTCAAAACGACGAATAGAATTATTTCACTTGGGGAAATGTATTAATTGCAGGCATACCAATGCATTTATATGATTTGAAACGTATAGTTCGTAAATTGTTTATGTTTGTAGCAAACCAAATCATTAATTATCCGCAATGAATATTTAATACCTCAATCAACTCAATTAGTGCGGCGTATATAGAATGGGCGTCGCAAACAGAGTAAAAACATTAAAAACGTTAATTAGCAAATGGGAATTGACAAGGGGGATGTGTACAAAGGATATGATGGGCAACTCCGAACGCCCTAAGTCAACAGCAATTACTTTAATGATTTGTTATTGTTGTGACCGATAAGACGATAAAGTCAGCGACGGACAATTTTCGCTCATCCCGAGTCGAGTGGGCGCCCTCGAAGATTCTCAAAGAGATGTAGTTTCCAATTACAAAACAAATCAAGACGAATGAGTCCGAGCGAAGCAAAAATCAAACGCGATTTAATCTTCAGATTTCGCAGCCATCGCATTCGATTTATGACAAAACCCCCCAGGTCCTTTGCGAGGAAGCTATGAACATCGAACTCCCGGAATAAGGCTTGCGAATTCAACCGCTCTGTGCAATACATCCGAAACAAAACATTGAAAATAGGACAAAAAATTATGAATGGGATCAAGGTTTGAGCTTCAGGAATCCGTTGCCGGGATCCGGCTCGAAGGACCAATGCGAAAGTCGTAAAGCCTTAATGAACGTTTATTACGTTTTTTAGTGCTAGGAAATATGACCCCAGGCATGTACGTAAGTTTTAATTTTCTGTGTTGCGGAAGTGAGGTTTGCATGTCCAGGAAGTTTCACACACGCCGTCTTTTTCACGAGTTTTCATGTATTTTGCTGATTGAATTCTTATCGTTAATTGGCTGCGGCACATGCACCGTTTTAAGGGGGCTATTTTAAGAGCTCCGACGGTTCTGCGAAATAATGTAAACAAGGGCTAATTCGATTTTTCCATTAAGTCGGGGCGAAGAAATCAATTTCTCTACTGAAATAATATATCTGGGAAGCTAAATTTAGCCGCAGTTTCACAGGGAGTTTTACACGTGAATATATAACTATGTTGTTTCCTGAAGTTTCCCTTACATATGTAAAGGAAACTTTACTGTGACATCACATGTGTAAATTTATATGCAGATATATAATGTAGGTATGTACGTATGTATGTAAATATGTATCTATAAGTATAAATTGTAGTAGGTAGTTATTATAATAAAAGATGTAAGACTTGGGAGGATGAAGTCGTTTATGGTATTATTCATATTTAGAACGTTTCCACAAACAAAAGAAAATTGTATAAACAGGAAAAAAGTGGGTGCACTTATTTGTTCAGTCGGCTCGCATCAGTAGACGCCTGAAGTTTAATTTGTTATTGTCTGTGCAAACAATAAGTCTCAACAAACAGACGATGTTTAATTTTCAGTAGCTCCTCAGTTCCAGAGAGCCAAACCCATAAATTACAGTGGTAGCAGGTCTCCACACTATGTTCCGCTGAAACCAAATATGTGACAAAGACCCATTAGCGTACACGGGAATTAAATTAATTATATATAGCGGGATAAATAATTCACAGGAGGATTCCATGTGCAGCGGATGATTTCCAAGCAAACAGGTAACCTAATAGTCGGTGCAAAAAGCCTGAAATGTCACATAATGCTGGCTTTCAAGGGATCGCGTGCTAAATCGTCATTTTGTTTGCCTTAGCTTTGCTCGACTCGGACGGATAGCATCGCAGTGTGCCGTGGTGGTCGCCTCCACAACACGACACTTCCATATAAGCGAGCAACAAAGGCTTGCATTTGCAGGGCTCACGCTTTTTAAGGGGGAAATAAAGAAGTCCGTCTAATGAAAGGTCGAAAAACTCATCCCTTGGCGTTTGCTCTGACTAAAAACGAATTGTAAGCAGTCGCAGTCGTTGAAACGGATGCTGCAACTTTTAGCTCGCATTTTAATATTAGACTCGTCGTAGGTTTAAATTCTTAATTAATTAATTAAATTCTAGTTTAATATCGTTGGCCATCTTTTTCCGGAATGAACTTTCATCTTTAAAAATGAGTCGCGTTGATAATTTAAGGGTAGAGGTCGCTGCAAATATTTTCCTAATAATTCATTAACTGGTCGCTAAATATTGGTTTATATTGATAAATAAAAAAATAAATAACAACCCCCAGTAAAAATATCGTTACCATATTAATGTGATTTCTTGTTCTCATTCTTTTTTTAATATTGATTATTTTTCTCTTTTCTTGGGAATAAGGAACATAAATTAACAAATCCAGTAATACGATAACGAGTATTTATAATCTTGAACCATAGGCAATTAACGGGCAACTTATATACTCCAAGGAAGAAAAATCAAACTACGATAACATAAGTTTGTAACGTACTCTTTTTATTCTGAACGTGCTAGCTTTCGCCCACTTTTTTGGGCATCTTCAGGCACTATAACAAAAACAATAAAACGACAATCAATATGCACATGAAGGAACAAAGGAAAACCAACCTAGAACTGCAGGTACATAATCTTCTCTAAATCTAACAAATAAAGAGCCGACGCCATTCCTCGCTTGACAGGCCAACCGCCACGAACACAGGCACAAGCCAGAAAGAAATGAAGCGCGGCACACAAACCAACGCACAAACACCCAGGGCAAACCAAGGCAAGCCGAGTATATAAGTTGCCCGTTAATTGCCTATGGTTAATTATATTAATTAAATGTCATTTGTGACAGCGTCAAAGTCAAGAAACTTAAGCCAGAAACCAGTAGTTGCTATGGAAATGCATCGTATAACAAGCTAATCACTAGTGACAAGGCGATTGAGCAGATTGTTACAAGGTGCATTTCCATAGCAACTACTGTCACTTGCATTTCTATTTCATATATTTCAATTGAATCGATTAGAACAGAGAAGAACGAAATAACAACTTATATTTGAGAATTTATTACTTATACAAATAGTAACATACAAATGGCATCGTATAATAAACCAATGTGAATAATATACATTTAAAACTTATCCTTAACAACATATACACATTAAAATATACTTATATGTAACGATAACGGTTCGTAATCAACACAGAATACAGTTGATGATGTTACGGGGGTCAAGAAGAAGAAGAAACGAAACGCAATTGTGAAGGTACAGTTCATTTAGCGTAAAATTCCATTAGTAGACAAATGCAAGAAGGTTCTCTTGGAATTTCTACGTTAAATTCTATCAGCACATTTAGAATGAATACGCAATTTTAAGGAACGTCCCAAGTAAAAGTAATGTTACATTTTATATGTTATTCCACGTTGAAACACAAAAGTTCGTAGTATTAGATTTTACATATTACGAATTTAATTTCTTTAATTTTCTCACATGTATTGTTTAATATTTACAGTAAGTCAAAAATTTTGTTTAGTTTATCTCTCAAAAATAATAATTTCATTAAACAAATACAATTAGAAACATAATAACTTCAGCATGAGAATAAAAAAGTAAACACAATACTTGTAATAATTTATCACAAAAAATACATATATATACACATTCTTACTAATCTTTTACATAGTAAAATATTTCAAACATAATGCAAACACAACATAGTACAAAAACTAATAATACCCCACAAGATAAGCCCAAACAAAATTTTATTAGTTAGGTTTCTCCTAAACTTTCTATGTTTCATTTTCACTAATTATTAAAGCAATTTATTGTCAATACCGAGCTTATAAGTATAAAATTTCCTGTATTAGACGAATTTCATTAAACATATTAAACGACTACTTTCATAAGATCTTTCAAATTATCATAATAATTTAGTGTAGTGCAAAAGTGTAAAACTTCCTTCGGTTACATTAGACGGAACGCTGTTCCCGGAGGAATTTCCCCACCTTCAGGTGTTTCTTGTGATACAAGGTTGAAGTAAAGGATTAAATTAACATGTGTGCGAAGGACTTTAAAATGGTTTTGTTTTTGCTTTATTTTAGGATTATTTCATCAAAGTCTAACTCGCTAGCTCGAAAAGTGACAATTTTTGCTCCCATATAATAATAGACAATATATAGCAATATATATAATAAGGAAGACATTTTTGGCTGCACAGTGCCAGCAACTGTTCTAAAAACAGTCAAAAGCTATAATCAACTAATTTCCCTCAATAGTTATCGTAATTTTCTTTATTTAAAATAATGTTTATTATATTTACAAACTTATGAATTAAATGACATTTTTTTTTTAACTTTTCAACTAGGTATCTCCTCTAGTAAAGTTCTATGGAAAATTTTAGTTTTTGAATATAAAAAAATCTGTTTCTAGGTTAGTTTTCTCAAGTCTGACTGAAACATACTTTATAGGTTCTATAAGGATATTCCGTGTAGTTTGACTTTGTCTTAGACATATTAAGTAGTAAATAGTAACAATTATTGCGTAGCATGATATGTTCCGATTTACATTTTATTGCACGTTTCTAGAGCACTTTCCGGCATACTCATAATGCACTTATGTTTTATACCTTTCACAGGATAATTCATTTTTGGTGTTTTAAATATTTTGGTTATAATTATAATAATTTTTTTAAATATATTATTTCTCAGTAACATTTTTCTAAAGTTGGTGTTAGTATAGAATATGTTTAGTTTCCCTTTGGAGGCGACTTTAGAATTAAGTAAGGAATTGATAGATATTTATAACAATGATTTTGTTATTTATGATAATAATTATTATTTATAATGCAAAATTAAATTCATTTAATTCAAATTACGGAGAAACAATTAAAATACAATCTACACGAAACATCCTTCATAAAGTTTTCTAAAAATGATTGTTTATAATGATTGTATTGTTAAGGGGTCCATCTCAAAAAATATTTTGTTGAATTTTTAAAAAGTAGAAACCTTTAATTGAGAACTCTCATAATTGCTAATGTTTCGTACGGGTATTGACTGTTATGTATTAAAAGTAAAAGTAGAATAATGATTGTTATAATTTGTTTTTCTTGTAATAGAGCTTTATATTAATTGACTTTATACATATTATGTTAGTTAATTCTCTTTATAGGTTTGCAGTTATTTTATGTTGAATTAAAATTTACAATAAAATCAACACTTTTAAATTCAACATATACAATGAAAACAGTATTAAGATACATTTTTAACACGTCTAGATAGTTTCAAGGTATTTATAAATATCCATTTTCAAAAAATTTGTGTAAACCAACAGCGAAAGGTACAACATGAGCCTGAAGAGTTGTTAGTTTACACAAATTGACATAAACAACATCAATACATCCGATTTACACATTTTGTGCTCACAGAAATTATCATTATTTTTTAGTACAGCAAACACAAATGTTATAATATTTAGTTAATTAGTATGATCCTTACACGGTGTTACATTATACAATCTGTACTATACAATATCCTCTTTTATATGTACAACGATATTTCAACTTTTCTTTTAAAAACGGAAATATAGTAACTCTACATTTTTTTAGTTTTAAGAAAATATGTGTAATTTGAAAATAATATGTATTTAGTTTTTTTATACATAGGTAACCTGCCCTTCTGTATTAAATTATAACCGAAATAAAACTGTGACGTAGTATAATATATACCTAATAATAAATTTAACACATTCGTATTATACTTTTTTGTTTCATAAGATTTCCATCGCTTATACATACTCATATTTCTCAGGCCGAAAGTTTCATTTTTTAATTTTTCTTATAATATCCTGCGTTAGAAGCATAAAAAATCTTATCTCTATTTAAATTTACTATATTTTAATAGCAAAATACTTTCTTATTTAACAAGGAAAACTATATACAGCACCGATGTTCTAAAAAAGGTTTTTTAGAATCGTTGAAAAGTAAAAACAGTAATTTACCAATTGTGTCACATTATCATGTTTACTTTTTAAATATATAATTTTTTCTTTTTGCTCTTTCTCGCACACTCGCGCGCGCTCTCTCTCTTTTAAAAACTGAAAGAAGCATATAAGTAGCCTTTTTATACAATTTACACCTATATTATCCGCAACACATATGTAACAATTAATATACGTAATTAAGTTTATCAAATATATAATTATTGGGATATCGTCTAAATTAGTTCAAAATAACGTATAGGAGCGGGGGAACGTTTTTAAAATGTGGTGGATCGTTTTGACGAAGTGGAAAACAGGGGACGATAGTAGCCGATTGCCCCGCGAGATGGCGTTGCCGTTAGATATGGCTTCAGCGGGAACTTCGGTGATGACGATTTCAACTGGAACAATACAAAGATAAGATAAGTATGTGACATTGATTTTAGTTAGTGTAGAAAATGGATATGAATTTGATACAAATGGAGTTAAAATTTAACAAAAAGAACAAAATAATTACAAAAGAAAAATATTACAGTCATTATTTATAAAAAAAATAAATACATTAAAAAAATTTAGATATTCGTAATTAATTAACAATAAAATTAAACATTAGCATGTAAGATGATAGAAATAATTGGGATAATAGCAGATAGAGATTACTAAAAGATTACAGTTAAAGTTAATATAAAAGTTAATGATAAAATAATAATAATAATATGCATTTATTGACACCAAGAAATTTACAACTTAATTTTCATGAACAGTAAGCATAAATAAAATAGAAAGAAAAAACTAATATTATACATAAATATATTAATAACTTAAAAATGAATACAAATATCAGGTAAATACGAAACAGTTTGTAGTAATAATAAGAGCAAAAAAACACACTTGGTGCCAAAGCGAAGCCAGGTCAGCTGTCACACAGGTGACAGCTGGTTTTCACTGGTCCGTAACAGAGTTTGCCACCGGACACGCAGACCCAGTAAAAAAAAGTAAAAAATTACAGGAAAATAAGGGAAAAAATTTGTCTTCTTTTTCCCGCTCGCACCACACAACGCAGCAGTTAAGCAATATCAAAAATAATTACAACATAGCAAACCACACCTCACGAGTAACCAGCGTTAGTTCTCAAGTAAATGTCTTCTCGTAGCCGACTTAAAAGTAAAAGTTGAAAGTGCACGTATGGCACATGGAATGGAATTGTAAAGTGCGGAGACACAGTAAGAAAAAGATCTTTTAAAAGTTTGGGTCCTGTGCTTAGGTATCGTTAAGGTGTTCCTGTGCCTCACATTTAATGTATGTACATCTGTGCGAAAACGAATTCTATTATATAGGTACGAAGGTCTCGAAGTAACTAACTCTATGATGGAAGCAAGCCGTGTGGAGGATCCTGCGCTTAACCATGCTCAGCCACCCAGCCCAGCTCAGAGCATGGAACACAGGATCAAACTTTTTAATATCATAAATGTAGCGCAGGCACGCATTCTGAACACGCTGAATTCGAGTTTTATCATCGAAATTAATACAAGAATGATACAGTGGAGCGGCAAAATTACAATTAGATAGTATCAAGGAGTTGCATAGAAGGGTCTTTACCTCCAGGCTTAGAAGGGACCGACTGCCATACAGACTCCTCAAAATTGAAAACGATGTTTGTATAAGGGTTGGTATGTATTTTTTTAATCTAAGTTTGGAATCAAACACTACGCCTAAAATTTTTGCTTCCTCAACAACACGAAGCGATTGTCTTGTGTGTCGGTGAGCAATAGAGTCCAATGAATCCACATCAGCACAAATTCTATGAACAGCCTGACGTAACTCTCCCAAAGGAAAAGAATAAAAAAATTGAGTATCATCAGCGTACATATGATAATTGCAAAATTTTAGGGTTTTATGAAATGTACTTATATAAATGATATACAAAAGTGGACCCAAAACTGAACCCTGAGGCACACCAGAAGAAATTTCTCCAACATATGAATGCTGATTATTAAGGAAGACAATTTGAGATCTATTAGAGAGGTAGTTATTAAAAAAAGTATCTGCGGAGTTACTGAGGCCGATATAATACAAAATATGTAATAAGGTTTGGTGATGAAGTGTGTCAAATGCCTTAGAAAAGTCTACGGAGATGAGCACAGCAATATTTCCACTATCAATGGCCTCAAAAATTTCTTCGGACATATCAAGGAGAGCTGAAGCACATCCGTATCCCCCCCGAAAACCAGACTGCCTCTCGGGTAGAACACTATACTCCTCCAGATGGCGACGTAGCCGAGTGGCGACAAGGTGCTCCAAAACCTTAGAAAGCAGAGGCAAAATACTGATGGGTCTCAAATCATTGGGATTCTTCGGATTCGTGATCTTAGGAATAGGGGTAACAAGCGCTGTCTTCCTTTGGTCAGGAAATACCGAGAACTCCAGGCAATAGTTCAAAATGTGGCAGATGTAGGGAACAATATAAGGACAACACAATCGCAGGAGTCTCAAACTAAGACCATCAGAGCCAGCCGAATTCGAATGAATTGTTTTAAACAGTATATCCGTTACCTCATCAACCGTCGACAGTCGCGAGTCAAAACACAACTGCTCATTCAATTGGGCGCAGGGACTAGCAATCCACCATCTCGGGATCACGAAAAAATTCCTCGACGGAGTATACCCCTCAAATTCCTTTTCTGGTAAGGCTTTCACCTTTTCTGATAATCTGTTATAAAGTTTTACACCCATATACTCCACACTTTGTTGAGTGGTGTACAGTCTCTTAAAGGGAACCCGCAGGTCACCCCTTGATCTGGTGGGGTAACTATGTGTGTCCCCATTTTTCTCCAAG
>JAWQRP010000714.1:0-24560 GCA_033557875.1 Quadriops clusia
ATAAAATATGAAATTTCTTACTTGACAAATTAATTTATGAAATATCTTCTTATTTTAATTGATAAAATAATAAAAAATAAGTTTCACTTAAAACAATAAAAATAAGAATATGAAAATTATTTAATATCTCCTGAAGAGGTTATTATGTAATATCGAAACGTTGAGATATTTAAATATATACTATATTTTTTATGACCCAATGCCCATTACTATAAATATTTGTTAATTAAAAATAAAAGGTCAAAAAGCAATAAAGTTTAATATGAAAAACTTTCATGTAAACTGGCACTCTTTCAAGTAGTGCCATTCTGTTTTAAGGGATTTCTTTCAAATTTTGTACTAGCTTCAGAAATATCGAAAAACTCACAGGTATCAAATTTTAGCAGAATTGTCCAACCGGAAGTGGTAGTTTACCTGAAGCGAAAATATAGCTCTTTCGGGTAAACTGCCATTTTACTTTAAAGGATTTCTTCAAAATTTTCTAGTATATTAAGAAATAACGAAAAAGTCACAGATATCAAATTTCAGTTTAATTCCTCAACCGGAAATGGTCTTTTTTAAATAATTTTGTTAAATATGTATACGTGTTTACTGTAGTTATTAAAAATATGGAGTGGTCGCCACTCAACTTTGTTGTATGTTTCTAAGGTGTACTGGATAAGATAAGACAGATTCATACAAGGATTTAAAGCGATTTTTGAATAATTTTGATATTATATACACATGCATATTTTAAAAAATGTAAAAAAAGACCACTTCCGGTTGGGCAATTGTGTTAAAATTTCATATCTATGAGTTTTTCATAATCTCTAAAGCTAGTACAAAATTTGAAACAAATACGTGGAAGGGAAATGGCATTTTACTTGAAAGAGTTTCACTTCCATTTCAGGAAAACTACCACTTCCGGTTGAGGGATTAAGCTAAAATTTGATATCTGTGAGTTCTGCCTTATTTCTCAAGCTGACATTTTAACATTAAAAAATGTAACATTAAAAAAATTGAACATTAAGACAATTTAACATTAAAAGAATATAACATTAAGATAATTTAACATTAAAAGAATTTAACATTAAAAAAATTTAACATTCATACAATTTAACATTCAGATAATTTAACATTAAAAAAATTTAATATTAACAAAACTTAACTTTAAAACAATATAACATTAAGACAATTTAACATTAAAAAAGTTTAATATTAAGATAATTAACATTAAAAGAATTTTATATTAAAACAATTTTACATTAACATAATTGAACATTAAAAGTATTTAACATTAAGACAATTTAACATTAAGACAATTTAACATTAAGACAATTTAACATTAAGACAATTTAACATTAAAAGAATTTAACATTAAAACAATTTAATATTAAGACAAAAGAGTTTAACATTAAGAGATTATTCCTCATCTTCCCTTACCAATCAAAACTTCTACATTCTTGAATATGCAAATAAACATATCATGCAATAATATTTTAACATTTTGATAGTCTTGCAAACAAGTAAAAAAAGAAACAAAGAACATTTGTCAAAAAGAGACATTTGTGCATATCATTTTCTAAGTCAAGGTAAATACAAATTGATTAAGTTGACAAATATTAAACAGAATATTATTGGTTCCGAATATGGCGGACGACTATGAACCTTACGACAACAGAGCCGTACCACATTCAATATCGTAAGTTTTTTCTTTTTCATCTACTCTACCTATGATACCTCATATGTGATAGGTAGTACTGAATTGTGATTGTGATTATAATTGTGAGTGTGACTTTGATTATAAATGTGATTTTGATTGTGAGTGTGATTTTGATTGTGAGTGTGATTTCGATTGTGAGTGTGATTTTGATGGTGCACCTTAGGAGCACAGCCGCCTTAATCCACTTCCTCAAAGGGGCCATCGGCACAGGGATCTTCGCCATGCCGAACATTTTCTCCAAATCAGGCATGCTGGTAGGCATGGTCTCCATGGTTTTCTTCGGCTGGCTGGTGTGCTACACTTTGCGCATTCTGGTAACCACAAAGAACCATCCAAACTTCAAATTACAGTTTCCTATCATTTTTAGTTTTTATGCCAATACGAGATTTGCAAAGAGCGAAAAGTCCCATGGATGCACTACAGCGAAAGTATGGAAGTGGCCATGAAGGAAGGACCGACTATGTTTAGAGCTATATCCAAGGGAGCAAGGTAACTTTATTATCTATTATTGTAATAATCATAAATTAACTTTATAATTTCAAGGATTACAGTATTGATCATGTTGACCACATACCAAGTTGGCTGTATGATCATATACATTCAGTTCGTGGCGGAAAACGTCAAGGCTGTGGGAGACTATTGGTACGACAAAATATCCTTGGAAATTTACATGATGCTGATGTTGATTCCCTTCATGGGAGTCATGATGGTGAAGAACCTTAAGAAGTTTACTCCCTTTTCCTACGTGGCTAACTTTATCACAATTGGTAGTTTTGGCATCGTCATTTATTACATCGTCATTGACTTACCAGAGTTTTCCTGCAGAGATAGTTGGAAGCCACTATACGAATACCCCCTCTTCTTCGGATCAACGTTGTTCTCCCTTCACTCCATAGCTGTCGTACTGTCCATTTCTCACAACTTATTGATTTGATTTACCTTTTATTGATTTAATTTACCTTTTATTGATTTGATTTATTTTATTTACCCTTTATAGTTACAAATTTAATTAAAAGTAATTTACATATTCCCTAATTAAAAAGTAATTCCTTTCGACTTTTAAGGTCCTTCACATAGAACACCACGCGGAGGATCCCAAATCATTCATAAAGTGGAACGGAGTCTTGAATGTCTCCATGTTGATTCTGACTGTCTTTTATCTTGTATTTGCCATGCTGGGATACTGGAAATACGGAGACGAAGCTATGGGAAGTGTCACCTTGAACTTCCCCAAAGAATTGTGCGTTAAAACCATTTCATAAGGTAAAAACCATTAAACCAAATAAAAAATATTTCAGGCTTGCCCAAATCTGCAAAGGACTCTATGCTATAGCGATCTACATCTCTTACGGTTTGCAAGGAATAGTCCCGTTGGATTTAATATGGGGCCATTGGTTGGACATATCAATGAAATTGGAAAACTCAGACTCAGAAATCTACTGGGAATACCTTGTTAGAATATGTATAGTCCTTGCCACTTGTAAGTCAGCAAGGTGAAAATCTAAACTGGACTCAAATTGTTTTCTTTTTAGTCCTGTTTGCTGTTATAATTCCTTGTTTATCAGCGTGTATTTCCTTGAGTGGGGCTTTCAACTTATCAATTTTGGCCATGATAATGCCTGCTACGATGGATCTCTGCATTCATTACAAGACCAGAGGCTTCTGGATATTTAGAGTGGTTTTGGTTTACACCATCGGGATCCTTGGTCTTTTTACCGGGTGTGCTTTGGCTGTGAAGGAGATTGTCACTTGCGTCGGTAATCGTTATTGAAGAAGATGAAGAATTGATTGATTTTATATTTCCGTTATGTACTTTGGAGTTTTTTCGTTATATTAAGTCTTTCATTCTTATGTAATTCTGTTGTAATGTATATAGTTACGACATACTAACAGTGGTTACGATTAAACTGGCAGGTAAAATAATGAGAATTGAGTTCGTAATTCTGTGAAAAATATTTATTTAAATAATGCACTTAATTTAACTTTAAATAAACATTGATTGACTTGACATTGCGGACTTCAAAACACGAATTCGGTAAATGTATCCTTCACAATGGAATAAAGAGTTCTTCTACAAAGGAGCCCTTAAGATGCAGATACTGAAAAATAAAGAATAATTGAAATAGTGAATAATGAATTATAAAAATTGTAATAAAATTGAATAAGATTGGTTTTTGTTACAGATGTTGTATGTGATGAAGCTTATGGATGATGAAGCTTATGGGTGATGAAGGTTATGGATGATGAAGCTTTTGGATGATGAAGCTTATGGATGATGAAGCTTATGGATGATGAAGCTTATGGATGATGAAGCTTATGGATGATGAAGGTTATGGATGATGAAGGTTATGGATGATGAAGCTTATGGAGGATGAAGCTTATGGATGATGAAGCTTATGAATAATGAAGCTTATGGATGATGAAGCTTATGGATGATGAAGCTTATGGATGATGAAGCTTATGGATGATGAAGCTTATGGATAATGAAGCTTATGGATGATGAAGCTTATGGATGATGAAGCTTATGGATGATGAAGCTTATGAATAATGAACCTTATGGATGATGAACCTTATGGATGATGAAGCTTATGAATGATGAAGCTTATGATTTATAGGTGAAAATGAAACTTATACCTATGTGATATTACCTTCTACTGTAGGAGTAGCTTCAGCAGCTGGTGCTTCAGCTGGGGCTTCAGCTGGTGCTTCTTCTGCTGGAGCTGGTTCTGGTGGTGCTTCAGCCGCTGGAGGTTCTTCAGCAGGTTTGGCAACTGGATAAAAGTACAAAAGAATTTGTTCAAAGGTAAGATATAACAATAAATGAAATTTCCTCGTTATGTTAAACCAATCCTGTTGGTGAAGGTTGAGTATATTTAATGGAATTGATTAAATTGTATACCTGAAAGACAAACATATGTGCTTCACTTTGAAGCAACCTAAGTATATAAAACTACGTTCAGTCATGCGAAACAAAATTAGGTAAAATATTAATCAAACCAGCAAAAGCGTTAGAGTAAATGTTAACTTGTACCTTCAGCAGGAGCACCTTCACTTGGTGCAGCACCTTCTGCTGGTGGCGCTGCTGGTGGCACTGCTGGTGCACCTTCAGCAGCTAGTGCACCTTCTGCAGGTGCTACACCTTCTGAAGGTGCCGTACCTCCCGCAGGTACTGCACCTTCGGCCGGTGTTGCACCTTCAGCAGCTGGTGCACCTTCTGCAGGTGTTGAACCTTCTGTGGGTGCTGCACCTTCTGCAGGTGTTGCGCCTTCTACAGCTGGTGCTCCTTCAACTGGTGCTCCTTCAACTGGGGCACCTTCAGCTTTGGCACCTTCAGCTGGGGCACCTTCAGCTGGGGCACCTTCAGATGGTGCGCCTTCAGCTGGTGCACCTTCAGCTGGTGCACCTTCAGCGGGTGCACCTTCAGCTGGTGCACCTTCAGCTGGTGCACCTTCAGCAGGTGGCCCTCCTTCCGCAGGTGTAGCGCCCTCTGTGGGTGGTTCACCCTCTTTAGGAGGTTCACCTTCAGCGGGTGGAGCTCCTTCTGCAGGTGCTGCACCTTCTGGTGGTGGCGCGCCTTCAGCAGGAGCTTCTCCTTCTGCTGGAGCCGCTGCACCTTCTTCCGGTTTAGCTTCACCTAAGCAAGCGCTGTTTGTTAGCAAAGCGAGGAAGCCACTCTTCAATTTCAACTAATGTAAGTACTTTAAACTACACACAGAAAAGCGTTTAACTTCTTTAGATACTTCCTTAATCAAATACTGGCCCATATAAGAAAATATATTGTTGTTCCAATATGACAAAATATCTTCCTTTAAGATTTTTTTCTCTTTATTTAATTCAATGCATTTCCTTCATTTAAGAATACATCTTTCCTTAAGAATACTTTAAATGCATTTTTCGATTAAAGAAATATGTATTTAATGTAATCAAATAATTTTGAGATAATATTCTCTCGCCAATTGACAAAATATTCTTCTGTGTGTAATAGCAAAGCTAAAAAGACATTCGTCTACTATTGTACTTTAAACTAACTACACTATTATAATGAAGCCACTATTCTACTACTACTACTACTACTACTACTACTACTACTACTAGTACTACTACTACTACTAATACTACTACTACTACTACTGCTACTACTTTATTTAAACTATATTGTTTTATCTAATATTATTTTTTACTTTAATTTACTTTAATTTTATCAAAGTTAACTATTATACTTTTCTGCTTACCTTCAGCTGGACGTGCTTCAGCTTCTCCTTCTGCTCCCTCCTACAAATATAGCAAATATATAAGTAACATAACTTTGCCTATGCTCTTCAAATTTATTGGAAAAGAAAACCAATGAGGTATTAGTCACTTGGTGTTAAGAAATTTAGCATATTTCATGTAGGAGTAGATTGTAATTAAAAAGTATTTTGGGGAAAATCGTATTGTATAGGTAAGTTTACTTACATGTCCTTGGACTATTTGATGTAATATCATTTTAATTCTATAAAATTTAATTCAGTGAAATTTTATTATTTTTAATTTTTTATCGAATAATATAAAAAATAAAACATATAATTAATAATATTGAAATAAATGCATTAATAAATAATAATAATAAAATAATGTCGGGTGTTTGTGTAAGTGTCTATAAATTTTTGACAAAGTTAGCTTGTATCAATGAGTGTATAAAATCAGCAGTATTTAAATTGACACAAACACCAAAATAACAGAAAAAAACAAACTCAATCAATATAAAGAAAAATAAACAAAAACTAAACAGAATAGTTAAACAAAAACTAAACAGAATATTTAAACAAAAACTAAACCGAATATTTAAACAAAAACTAAACAGAATATTTAAACAAAAAAAACTAAACAAAAAATCTAAATAAAAAAGTATTCCAAAAATTAAAAAAAATCTATTAAAAGATACATAAAACGATTTAATATAGAACTAAACAAAAGCAAAATTCGGGTGAGGACAGAACGGACGGTAACTAAAACACAGACATAGTTTTATTGTTTTATAATATACTGTTTATAAATATAAGGGGTATTCACGTATAGATATAAGTACATAGGGGTACGTGCAACAGTTAGATACAGCGCTAAGTTCGGAATATCCCTATACAAAAATAATGGACTTTAGAAAATTTAGACGACTTAACATAAACTTAAAATATTGTACGTGGTGGACAGAGCTACTACACAGTTCATGCTTCAGCTTCAACCTCGTGCTGTACCTTCTTTTCGTCTCCTTTCTTTGACCACTCGGGCTTCTTCTGCAAATTCAACACTTTATTAATACACAAGAAATCAAAGCTTAACCCGACGCATTTAAATAAATAAATAAAAAATGCGTCGAGTTGTGGCATCAATCAATCAATCAATCAATTTTAGGTGATGGTGCGCTAGAAAAAAATAAATAAAAAATCTAACGAAAACGGCTTCTGAGACGTGATCTATAAAATCTCTAGTAGATTTCTTTAGTACAGTGCAACAAGTGAAAAGAAAACAATTGGTGGTGATATCAGTAAAGTGCAGAAGGTTGACATAACAGTGCTTTGTGAAAAATATTCACATAGATAAAATAAAAATAATAAATAAATAAGTTATTAAATAAATAAATTATTAAATAAATAAATTATTAAATAAATAAATTAATAAATAAATTAATTAATAAATAAATAAATTAATAAATAAGTAGATAAATAAATCTAAGTTGGGTCATCAGGTATGGTCTGTTTCAATTGCTATTTTACCTTTGGTGCAGTGGCAGCAGTGTGCGCATTCTGAAAAAGTTATTCCAAGCATTTAGCTGCAAGTTAGGTACACAATTATGTGACTGTAATATAAATACTGTGATGAAATTCATCTGCTACATTTAAATAATTCAATGAATTAAGTAATTCATTTGTTGAATTTAAATGTAATTTTGAATTTAAATGTAATTTTGAATTTAAACCTAATTTTGAATTTAAACCTAATTTTGAATTTAAACGTAATTTTGAATTTAAATGTAATTTTGAATTTAAACGTAATTTTGAATTTAAATGTAATTTTGAATCTTTAGAAGATCGCTGATAGTTCGGAAAGCATATTTGCATCACAGTACATATAAAAAAACATTTTTTATTTTACTTTGACAAGACAAAGCATTCAGCAGAAGCTGCAACAAGCAGTATTAGCAAGATGAGCTCACCTCTTCGAGATTAACATGTCCGCCATTATTTTGTAATTATTATAACAAAAATATACAGTACAAAAAGCTCTGCATTACAGAGTTAAAAATTAAAAAAAATAAAATTACGCAATTAAAAATACGGTTGCAAAAACGGACGGAAATAAAGAAGAGCTAAAGGGTTGCGGTTAAGAATGTGTGTGATAGAGTGTCCTTATTTAAGAATTTATTAAATATTCCAGAGTATTTAGAGCTAAGATATAGTTATGTGGTGTACAATTGTGGGCAGGTTTGATAAAAAGAGAGATTGTCTCGCTGTTATTTGCTTTACTTCTTCTGCCATTCAGCCTTTTCTGATTTCTTGGGCTGCGAAACAAATAAATGACGTTCTAAGAATGATGTATCTTCTAGCTAAGGTGGAGATCAAATTTTATTTTTCCTTCGATATTTTTCTTTTTGTTTTGTTATTACTTTCTTTTCATTATATTTATTTAAATATATTTATTTTTTTACAAACGAAAAATAAAATTTGATTCCTGTTTCCTCTTTGTGTATTTAAATAAACTAGAAAACATTACTTGACAGTGTAAAAAAATATTCGAAGTGTATAAAATGTAATAATGTAAAATTAATGCTTATTAAAAAAATCATATTTACACTTGTTAAAAAATATTATCGCCATAAGAGAAAACAAAAATAATGTTATGCTACGATACAAAACAAAATATTACGGCATAAAATGAAAAATTACAATGCGTTTATATTTACAATTGTTTATGGTTGGTAGAAAAAGAGGGGGAAATCACAATTACAACTTTCAATGAACTAATAAAAATATAGGGTAATAAAAGTACGTATAAAATAATAAAATCTGAAATAATAAAAACCTGAGATAATAAAATCTGAGATAATAAAATCTGAGATAATAAAATCTGAGATAATAAAATCTGAGATAATAAAATCTGAGATAATAACATTTGAGATAATAAAATATGAGATAATAAAAATCTGAGATAATAAAAATCTGAGATAATAAAAATTTTAAATAATAAAAGTCTGAGATAATAAAAATCGAAGATAACGAAAACCTAAGTAATAAAAACACATAAAATAATACTCCTTCATACTTGCGTATAAATTGATGAGGTTTCCTTTCGATTATTTTTTGAAATTTTTTTATTTTATTTTTTCATAGAAATATATATTCGCATATTATTTTCCTAGTGCAAGAACACCTACCTCTTTGTCTTCTTCTTCCAAGGTGAATTCTTTCTTTTTGACAACTTTGAGTTGGTTGCGGAAGTTGAACTCAGCCGCCTTCTTTTGAAGCTTGGCGAATTTGTTCTCGTACTTGGAGACCTTCTTCAAGGCGGGTTTAACGCTAAAAAGAAGACAAAACATTTGTAAATGGCCCAAAAAAATTAATTACCATCCCTCAGAGTTGTCTATACTTACAATTTACCCCTGAGATCATTGACTTGGCTGTTGAGGTCAGCGATCTAAAAAATACAGGCAAAATTTCTTTAAAAATTATTTTTGAGTCATTAAGCAACCTTTTTGCTGCGTCTGCTTGTGTTTAAATTCTTCTTTGAAAATGAAAACAATTATATCTTAAACGAACAGAGCAACATAAAAGTTTTTTTGCTTGTAATAAAAGCGGTTTTTTAGTAGATTGGAACTTTGCTTTGTTAACGTTATAAATTAGATGAACATATTTTTTATTGTTTTTGTGATTTTTTTGTTGCTATATTTTTAAAGTATTATACATTTTTTATTATATTTTTTGGATTTTTAGGATTGTTTTTGGTATTTTTGGATTTTTTTTTGGTATTTTTGGATTTTTTTTGGTATTTTTGGATTTTTTTGGTATTTTTGGATTTTTTTTGGTATTTTTGATTTTTTTTTGGTATTTTTGGATTTTTTTTTGGTATTTTTGATTTTTTTTGGTATTTTTGGGATTTGTTTGTACTTTTTGTTTTTTTTTGGTATTTTTTTTTTGAACTTTTTTTGGTTACTTAATGCTAAACTACTAAAGAATAAAAGATATGTTCTTGACGAGCAAAGTTGAATTAAATAATGTTTATATTATATTAAATTGTAATCACAACTACATCCACAAAACCAAATGGCATAAAGCCCTACACAAGTAATAACGACATGAATGAAGGGTTAGTAAACAGTCGAAAATTAGGCAGATTAACGGCAGTCATGTCACAAAAGAGGAAAAAATGGGGATAAAGGGGCAAAGACTTCATTAAAAAATTGAAGTCTGGGGAAAATGGGGTCTTTTATCCACAACACTATGAACATTATAGTACATTTAGTCTACAAAAATTACACAATAAAATATAAGGGTCACAGCTGCGGAGAAATATCAAAAAATCGAATTATTTCTCCGGTGGGGGAACGCATTATGTACATGGGGTGCTGTAATTCAAAAATTACAAAAATACTTATTAAAAATTCACAGTTTACAGTCACATTAAATGTAAGAGCTGAAATACAAAAATACAAAAATTGTTCGATGTGTGTAAGCCTGGGTCGCCTTGGGAAATCTGCTTCTACTGAGTGTTCTAAATCTACGGGGCGCTGGTCATTTACAGCTTTTTTTTACTAAAAGCTCCTTATATTAAAATCGTGCTTTGAGAACTTTTGCTATAACAGTTTTGATTGCAATAGCTTTGATAATAATAAGTTTTATAATGACAATTTTGACAACAATAATTTTAGTAATCACAATTTTGACAACAATCACTTTCATAATGACAATTTTCATACAATATTCATACAATTTTCATACAATTTTCATACAATTTTCATACAATTTTCATACAATTTTCATACAATTTTCATACAATTTTGATACAATTTTCATACAATTTTCATACAATTTTCATAATTTGTTTTCGTAATGATTATTATAATAACAAGTTTAACAAAAGATATTGTGATGACAAAGATGGTACAATTACGCTCAAAGCAAGATTCCAAAAAGAACAATATTACAAAATTACATTACTATAATATTTGTGTGACACAAAAGAACACAATCTACAAAATCGATCCTGAATAACGCGGGAAGTTTTGGGCAAAGAGGAAGAAAGCATGGCACTTCGACAACTTGTAAAGTTTATACACAACTCGGTTCCGGTTTCCTCGAATTGCAGAATTGCCTAAAATTTGTGGAGAGAAAGTGGTTTTTGGAACGCTAGCTAAACTCGCTACTATTTACAAGCATGAAGGGCCATACCGTCAGGATGGGATCTCTCTCAAGCTGGGGCTGTTAAAAGCAGCTACTCAAAACTAAAATTTTATTGGTTTTGTCAAAATTATTTTTATTATTTTTGCTTTTCTAATAATCCTGGGAGATGTGCAAGAATTCAATACTCCTCCTCTGCGCTAACGTTGCCAGAACCTTAACATGAGAACATTAAGATTGCCGATTCAAGTTAACTGAATTTCAGAAATACTGCCATTGGTCCATTTATGCCATCAAAACCGTGGAAGTATTGAAAAACTTGCTTTTTTCTTAATGGTTATGCACAGCTATATTATACTTTTATTATTATGTTATTATTATTATTAAAGTACTACTGAAATTAGTACTGAATTCCCAAGAAGAAATAGAACAAAATTAAATTACTACGTTTTTTAAAACAAAATTTATTAATTAATGTTTGAAATAAATAGAATATAGCTGTTTTGCTTTGGGGAAGTACATAAGCTTAAAATAAATAAAAATAAACTTGCAGTGTGTTAAGAAAATAATAGTTTACCAAATAATTGTTAAGAAAATAATAGTTAACAAAATAAATAGTTAATAAAATAATAGTTAATAAAATAATAGTTAATAAAATAATAGT
Organism: Quadriops clusia; assembly: GCA_033557875.1. Lineage (NCBI taxonomy): Eukaryota > Metazoa > Arthropoda > Insecta > Coleoptera > Hydrophilidae > Quadriops > Quadriops clusia. The sequence goes on from JAWQRP010000714.1 coordinate 11,738, forward strand.
TAATAAAATAATAGTTAACAAAATAATAGTTAACAAAATAAATAGTTAATAAAATAATATTCAACAAAATAAAAAGAAAACAAATTAAAGTTAGTGAACAAATAGACGAAAGTAAAGGCAAACAAAACTCCAAAAGTAAATGATAAGAGTGTGAGGTCGTTTATAATTGAAGCAGGGGCTCGTGGGTCGTCTGTGAATTTCAGAATCAATTTTGAATTCGTGCAAACGTGCCCAACGGACGTTGGACACGTTTACGAATTTTAGTGGATCTACTGTTACGTTTCAAAATTTCGGAAAAAATTTAGTTAGTCAAAAATTATTAATCTGCAGGACAGGAATGAACGGTGTAACACTTCATGTATAAAAATATTACGTTTTTTGTTGTAGTTAACCTAGCTGGACCTTGTGACAATTGGATAGCCTGTCTATCTGAAATGACCTTTGAAATCTTATGGGATTATTATGAAAACAGAAGATTTTTAACGGAAGAAATGGTTTTACATTGGTTTGCAAAAAAGATAGTAATAGATCAAAAGGATGGTAGGTCTTAAGGGAGGTCAAGTCTGTGTGATAAGGCGACCAGGCAATTGTAAGAAGACCCTGGCTAGCTTAACTACTTGTTACTACTATTAATGTAGTTTAATTATTTTTTTGTTTAATACAATGGTGAAAACCTTAGAGAAAAAATTAGGCAAACTTACGGGTTACGAAATTTTTCTATTTACCCGTTTCTTTTAGATTTTAATAATTTTATAATATATGCAGATTTTGATTGTTTTTTAATTAACTAATTTTAATTTTTTTAAACTAAATCGATTTTTTAATTAAATTGATTAATAATTAATAATGATCAATAATTAATAATGATCAATAATTAATAATGACCAGGAATGAATAATTTCCTCCAATGGAATGAATAATGCTCAGTAATTAATAATGCTCAATAATGAATTTCGTAATCCGCACCGTTGAAATTTGAATACTGAAATACAATTAATATTAATAATGTATGTAATGTAAAAACATTATTGTATACAAGATGAGAACAAGCGCAAAACTGTGTGGGGTCGACTGTAGTAACAATGTTTTTGTTTAGTTTGGTTTAGGTACCTCGTAGTCTCGCTTTCGAACTTCACGTTCCAAGTCCCACTTCTGTTCCTCGCAAATATACATTCTGTCATAATAATCCTTGCAAATCTTCTTGAGCAAGCCTACAATCGGAAACGGAACCAGCAATCAGCGACAAATTCACTAGCATTAAGTTTACACCCACATCGAATCATTTTTTTCAAATTTAAATTTTTTTTACGTCAATTTTTTTTATTTCAATTTTTTTTATTTCAATTTTTTTTTATTTCAATTTTTTTAATTTCAATTTTTTTACTCTCATTTTTTTACTTTCAATATTTTTAAGTTACAATTTTTTTATTTTCAATTTTTTAAAATTTATGAACAGCTCATTAAAAACTTTGTGTACAATTTTCGCGAATAATTTTGATACAAATTTTTGAAAGTCGTTAAGACTTATCGAAAAAAATTGTGTAGAAAGCTCTTAATGAATTGTTGCAGAGACATTCCTATAATAGTAGATAACGGTAATAATATTCTTAACTACATTAAGCTAATTGTAAGACTAAAGTGGTAATAGAAATAAAGCAGGAGACGTCTTGTAAAAAGGAGAATAATGATTTTTCGAAGATGCATCGCTGATGTTCTGGTTGAGGTATTTACACCCAAAGGGGCGCCAAAAACAATTCGAAAATAGAATAAAGTTTAGTTTATCAAAACAACTACACGCACCTATGGCCACGAAGCAAAAAGCTGAATTTACATGCTGCAACTCCATCTCAAGGATTCAAAAATTATTACGAGTCGTGGCCTTGAACAGTCTCTTCAGTCCAAGTCTTTAAACTTTTTTTTAAATTAATTTCAGGCCTTAGGTGTATGAAGTACATACTCAAACCGCTTTATTAATCGCTTAATTCCTTAATTATTTTCTTGCATTTTCCTTATTTTTATATTTTTTCCAATATTTTTCTAACAAGAGAAAGGAGAAAAGTATTATATATACTTTTTGTTTTAAAAATATTTTTAGTTTTATATGTATTTGTATGTTTTTTAATATATTTTTTTTGATTTTTTATGCATTTATTTAATGATTAATTAATTTGGTTAATGATTAATATTTATTCTTTTCTGTAGAATTTTTGAATTGTTTTTGCCGCCCCCGAACTGTTTAATAGTCATACAAATATGCGACAATGCCATTCCGTAGCAAACGCTCATCTAGATAAAAATAATGGAAAACCAAAAAATGCTTTCGTGTGGAGTTACGAAATGCGTTTTTGTTGTACCTCAAAATGTTTGCACTTTTCTATCCACTCGAGATCAAATTTATCCCCCTCCAGACCCTTTATTCTGTTGTAGTACGCTTGACAAATGGTCTGTAACTCGGCTAGAAGAACAACATCGTGTTAAACACAACACAGGGGTGATGGGAACTGTTGTTGTGTACCTGCCTTTATCACAAGGGGGCCTCGCTTTGACCTTGGATTTGGACACCAAAATTCAATTCAAATCACTTCAAAAATTACTTATTAAAATGACGTTTTAAAAATGAGCTAAACAAAATCAAAATATAAAAATTTCATGAAAGAAATTAACTAAAAAATTGAATATAAAAATGTAATATAAAAATGTAATATAAAAATATAAAAATAGATAATGAAAACAAAACGTCAATGAACAATTCAAATTTTGACCCAAATCCAAAATTTTACATAACTGAGGCCCCCGCTACTGTTGGTGAGGTGCAGAAGGTGTCGTCTAAACTCTAAAGATGAGAACATTTACAAAAAGTGGTTTGGTTTGTTGTGAGTGGTGAAGTATGGCTGTTAACACATATAAAGTGGGAAAATCGACTAGTGTTGAGTGAAGTATGAGTATAAAGGGTAGAAAGAGTATGCATAGATCAGAAAGGAGTTGACACTAAAAGCTGAAGCAGAAGCCAAGTAGCCGGCGACTTTCCTCTTAACTTTTATTATTGTTTGCACATGAATGCAGATGATCTTCAGTAATGACCGCTTGGATTTTAGTCACTTGTATTATTAAATATTTAGATATATTATTGTGTATTATTATTATTGTATTATCTCATGAACGCTGTAAGGATGATGGACTGACTCAATTTCGACTGCTAAGAGTTGTTAGACGTACTTGACTTGGTTAATATAATTAAATATAATATGCATAACGAAATAAATAATTATAATAAAGACAATTCAAGTACACCTAACCAAGTGCAAAACGTGTCTGCTACTCTATTAATATTTTTAAAATAAATTAAATACAAAAAAATGGTGCAAAGTGACTCTAGTAACTAGTAAATGTGCTCAAGCGCTACGCGCCGTGCTTAGTGTGGTATTATGGTGATGTAGCCATGCTACCAATCCACGGTGGCCTTTTCTCTTTAATGTTCTTTAGATCTACCTGCATTTCCCTAATCTCAACTTCCTTCTCGAGGTCATATTTGTGATTTTCCAGCTCACCAATGCGTTTGTGATACGCTTGGCAGTAGGATTTTAAATTGGCTAAAACGTGAACGAAAGGTCGCCAATGAGTTCCTCGGATTTTACGGGGCTTACCACTAGTTGCCACTATTTTGTGCTGAGTTTTTGCCGCTTGGATGCTCAAAAACTGGGACTTATCATCAAAAAACCAACACAAAACTTTGACAGAACAAAATTTATATGACTAAATGTAGACAACAAAATGTAAATGGCAAAATGTGAATAACAAAATGTAAATGGCAAAATGTAAATGGTAAAATGTAAATGGTAAAATGTAAATAACAAAATGTAAACAACAAAATGTAAATGGCAAAATGTAAATGGCAAAATGTGAATAACAAAATGTAAACAACAAAATGTAAATGGCAAAATGTAAACAACAACATGTAAATGACAAAATGTAAATGGCAAAATGTAAATAACAAAATGTAAACAACAAAATGTAAATGGCAAAATGTAAATGGCAAAATGTAAATATCAAAATGTAAACAACAAAATGTAAATTGCAAAATGTAAATATCAAAAATGTAAAAGGTATTTTTATGTTAAATACATAAATTGCCTACGAACATGGGTGATTTACTAAGGAAATGAACGAATAAACTATTAAGTAAAAACAACTAAATCAGTAAACAAATAAACTAACGAACAAAGGAATAAACGAATAGATAAACAAATGAATAAATAAATGAATATAGAAATGAATACAGTAATGAATATAGTAATGAATATAGTAATGAATATAGTAATGAATATAGTAATGAATATAGTAATGCATAAACAAATTAATAATGAAATAAATAAATACAGAAACAAATAAGTAAATAACTCATTAAATAATGCTATTATGTACTTCTTAAGTTCCTTAATTATTATTGTTTCACTTTGTAAAGATGATTGATTGGTAGGGAATCTTTCGGAGAATGAATAAAAAAAATAATAAGTCGTAGTGTTCAGAATAAATCTGCGAATATAGGGTTCAAAAATCAACACAAAATGTAGCGCACAGTTTTCTAAACTAGTAAAAATTATTCCGAAAAAAATCTTTTTTTTTGTAGATTGTAAATAGGTACGAAAACATAAATATTAAATTGTAAATGCTAAATTTTGTCACCGGAAGATCTATGCAAAAGACACCGTTTAGCGGCGAATTTCGGCAATTTTCGTCTCAAAGAAAACTTCAATTCGCCTCTCTCAAACAAAACGAAAACCAGATGAGGTTTACTAAAAAATAGGAAGCAAATGATAAAATATCTTTGTAATAATACCAATTATGTACAAAAATCATGTATTACAAGTAGGCGGGTTTGCGGATTCGAACGCGGCGTTTCAACATTTTGCCGCTAGATGGCGCTGTCTCCATTAAGGTACCTTAGCAGATTCACAGCGCCACATATCGAGAGAACGTGCAAACACCGCGCTCGAACCCGCCAATCCCCCCTACTATTAAAAACGGAAATGAAAACAAAAAGAAAACATGCACACCAATGACCAATGCGCTATTTTAGTTTTCGTCCTTGCTCCTAACCTCAAAGTCTTTTCGTTTGACAACATATTCCAGGTCGTATTTGTCACTTTCCAAACCCCCGATTCTTTGATGGTATAACTGAAGTACGGTCTTTAAGTTGTCTGTTGAATTCATAAAATTGGATGAACACATTAGATAGGATTATCACATTTTAATTTGGGGGGGAGGACTTTTGTTACAATTTGCAAATATTTTTGTTTGTTTCTCTTGTTTTTTTTTTATTTTCCTTTATTTATTTTATTTGTCTTTATTTATTTTATTTTTCTTTATTTATTTTATTTTCCTTTATTTATTTTACTTTCCTTTATTTATTTTGTTTTCCTTTATTTATTTTATTTTCCTTTATTTATTTTATTTTCCTTTATTTATTTTATTTTCCTTTATTTATCTTATGATTTCTTGTTTTATTTGTGAGTTTTTGTAGTGTTTATATAATTTTTTTATTTTATATTAATTTTATCTTTTTATTGTATTTTTTATTCTATTTTTATTTTAGTTTAATGTTATTTCTTTGTGTATCTTTTAATTTCATAATTTGCAATTTGTAACATTTTTGTAAATTTCAAAGTTTCTCAACAAAGGAGCAGTTTGTGTGTTTGTATGTGTAAAAGTCATTTTGGATACATAAAATATTTCCTATTTTTAGTTTCAAATTAATACTATTTCTTTTTGTAGAGTATTCAATAATATTATTTCAATTAATGAAGTACTAAACAAGTGTACTTCTGACATGAACTTCTGAAAGTACTTCGGAAATTATTTCTGAAAATACTTTTGAAATTATTTCTGAAAGTACTTTAGAAATGTACGTCTGAAAAGTACGGCAAAAATTTAACGCCTGAAAATTTTATTCAAATGATTTCATATTTATCATGAAATGATGGACACAATTAAAATTAAAATTAAAATGCTCATACCTTCATTGGCATCGTCAACAATTTTAGGTTTGCCACAACGTTCCTCGATGATGCGCCTACGTTCGGCTGCTTTGCGCTCTTGTTCCTTCTTCAATTCCTCAGCGGCTTTCTTTCTCAACAACAACTAGAATTCGGAATACATAATTAGTTTTATTTTATTTATTATATTAATTAATCTATTTTGCAATTTTATCTCATTATTTTTTTAAATTTAACCACAACGATTATTTTAACTAATTTATTATCTTGAGGAAGAATAACAAATCCTACTCACCCTAAGCTTCTTCTTTCTCTCAGGGGTCATGAAACCTTTCTTGGCTTTCTTGGCCTTTGAGGCCTCTTCCATACGAGCCCTGACCTCGGCCCTCTTGCGCTCGATTTCCGCCTGCTTCTTCTTCTTTTCCTGGTGAGCCATTCAACATGTTGTTAAGCTTTATGTGTTTCATTTTACAATTAATACAAAGAAAAAGTGTGTGGGAGCTTCTTTAAGAAACGTGGTTGTGTGAAAAATAAAACGAAGATTTTATGCCAATTTTATCACAAATTTAATATTATAAATAGGTAAAGTTTAACATTGTAAATAAGTGCCTATTTATAATAATAAATTTGAACGAATGTACCTATTTATAATAATAAATTTGTACGAATGTACCTATTTATAATAATAAATTTGTACGAATGTATCTATTTATAATAATAAATTTGTACGAATGTACCTATTTATAATAATAAATTTGTACGAATGTATCTATTTATAATAATAAATTTGTACGAATGTACCTATTTATAGTAAAAACAAAATAAAAAGAACGTGTGCAAAGAACGAGTAGTGTCGTGTAATATTTACGTGCCTCCTCCAATTTCTTTTTCTGCAAAAAGAAACAAACAGATTAGTGCTTTGAAGTTTGCGGAATTTCGGTTATTGTTTTAGCACATTTCCAGATCAAAACAGCCAATTGGTTCAGTTATTCACTTTCGGGATTATTCACGAATATACAAAAATTTAGTGTACAATGAACGAGAATATTTATATTAAATGAAAATGATGGGTATTTACATTATGAATGGATTACATTATGAACAAATTACATTATGAATAAATTACATTATGAATAAATGACATTATGAATAAATTATATTATGAATAAATTACATTATGAATAAATGACATTATGAATAAATTACATTATGAATAAATGACATTATGAATAAATTACATTATGAATAAATGACATTATGAATAAATTATATTATGAGTAAATTACATTATGAATAAATTGATATTATTATGTACTAATGTATTGTTGTAAAATTTTTATTTCAAACAGTGCAAAAAGCAATCACTCCAAACTCGTGAACTTAAGAGCACAAAAATCAACACAACGGCAAGCATTTGCGTTAGTCATGAACGTTTAAATCATGGTATACATCACAGTATGCATAAAAACTTACTACATGTTTTCTACTAAAGCTAAAAGATTACTAAACCAATTCCTTGGTAGGTTGGTTCTAGTAATAAATATTGAACTCTTCTTCAGGGTCTATATAGAACTATTCACTATAGGCTCATTAGTTAAAACTAATGGACTTTTTTTAGAACATTTAGGGAAAACTACTAATACGAGTAATACAAAACTTGAACTAAAGGAAATAAACAAAAAGGGGAAAGCTAAAATTTAAAACGTACACATAAACATTAATAATCTGTTTACTAGGTAGATACATTTGTATATCTATTGCTTAACAATTGTATTTTTTTCTTTTTCTTCTACTGCCATTAAATTATATAGAACATATTCAAAATATTTATATATAATTTAAAATAATAACAATAAAAATTATAATAATAAAAATTATAATAATAAAAATTATAATAATAAAAATTATAATAATAAAAATTATAATAATGATAAATTATAATTTGATAGCAGTTTTACAAAATTTTGTCCTAAATAAAACCAACTAACTACAGAAAAGTCAGCTTTTAAGCTTCAAATAGTCACAGTTAAGGCATGCACATACCTTTGTATTTTTTAATGCTGCAATAGCGATCGCTCATACTGTAGTTTCCAAAATTGATTGGTTGAATGGCGGCAAATTATGAGGAGAAAGAAATATAAAAAAATCGAATTAGATTTTGATTTAAATAATTTTTAAAATTATTTCTTCCGCAATACTCACCTAACCTCATCGTCCGCCATGTTGACTGTTTGTTTTCTTTAGCTGGCCTGCAACGAGGAAAAAGTGAGCGAATTATTTCTTTTGCGAATCCTAGCTTTATTTGTAATAGGAACTGTTTATTTGGGAATAGTCTAGCAGAGGGATATTTGTGGATTGCGCTAGTTCAACCGATTTATTTTTAGCCACTCTTGGCTAAGGCCCAAGTACACATACGACTCCAATCTTGCGGCTCTGTGCACGAGCCTAATTTGGTTCCGGCGGCGACTTCAGAATCGAATTACTCGAACATGTGAGAATTTCGAATCTGGAATGTGTAGGATTGCTTCCGCGTAATAATTTGTTAATTAAAAGAAAAATTGTCAAAAAAATTCGAATGTTTGGAATTTCGAAAGTGTGTAAAATTGGGAAAAAAAATTAAACTGAGTGAACAAATTCAAATAATAAAAAAAATAATTTAATAAATTGAATTTAGTGAGAAAAACCAAAATGAAAAACATTAAATTGGGAAACAATCAATTGAGAAAAACAATTGAGAACAACAATTGAAAAAACAACTGAGAACAACAATTGAGAAAAAAAAATTGAGAATAACAATTGAGAAAAAGAATTGAGAGAAACAATTGAGAAAAACAATTGAGAACAACAATTGAGAAAAACAACTGAGAACAACAATTGAGAAAAAATCAATTGAGAACAACAATTGAGAAAAAAACAATTGAGAAAAACAATTGAGAAAAACAATTGAGAAAAACAATTGAGAAAAACAATCGCGAAAAACAATTGAGAAAAATAATTGAGAAAAAAAATTGAAATCAACAATTAAGAAAATTAATTGAGAAAAACAATTGAGAAAAACGATTGAGAAAAACAATTGAGAAAAACAATTGAGAACAACAATTGAGAAAAACAATCGAGAAGAACAATTGAGAACAACAATTGAGAAAAACAATCAAGAAAAACAATTAAGAAAAACCATTGAGAAAAACACACCCGAGAAAAAAAACTGTTAAAACACACCTGAGAAATAAAAACTGAGACTAACATTTAGAAAAAAAACTAAGTGAAAAAATTTGTACCAAAAAGTACAAAAACAAATGAAAACAATAATTACGTCAAAAGGATATCAAAAATTACACAAAAAAAGTGAAATAGGGCTAATACATAGATGGCGTAAGTACATGACCATGATCATGTTAACATCGGCTACATAACGAACTTACAATCCACAAAATCCTTTCCTTTGACAATTGCAATAATTATAGTAGTAATAATTACAACTAGTGTAACAAGCAGCACTAAATTAGCACTTTTCACTCAACACTTTTAGAGAACTTAAAACTATTCATTTATATATACCCTGTCTGCACTGCTGCGTCACTATTTAAAAATAATTCAGGGGCTTTACTGGTGGGGGTTATGTAACGTACCTGGTACAAGATGGACTGTGACTAGTCAACAAGACAACTTAATGCTGACTGTGAGGAGATGAGCCTGCAGGCTTCGATGCCACCTCTACAAGAATCCCCACTTCTGAGGAAAAGCCCCCACGTCTTGAAACCGAGCCATATAGGCATCCAGGGCTAAGACACCTCGTTTCAGAAATAGACTTGTTTGAGATAATTTGATACTCGTTCGGAAAACTTGGGAGTATTGGGGGCGACCAACTTACGGAAATGAGGATTTCAATTTAGGGAAATTGTTATTTCGAAGGATTTACCCAAACGAAGGATTTACCCAAACGAAGGATTTACCTTTAGATGACATTTGCAGGTACCAAAGGGCTTTCTACAAATACTCTAAAGAATCTGATATATTTTGGGCTGGATGAGCCACAAGAAGGCTTGTTTGTTATAAATGAGCATTGTCGAGTTATGAAATACTAGGAAGTCGATGTTTTAACAATTTTTTTTTTGTATATTACGATTTTTTTATAATTAAATTATTCAAAGTTTACTATAGAAAAATTACTTGTATGTAATATAAGTTTGGTAGTGGTGAAATGATATTAGGTTTCAATCAACGGCAACGTCTAGAAATCGCTTCTCTTTGACGTCTAAATACTTTGATAAAATTCTAACAGGTGAGGGGTTCTTTTATAAACTAAGATGTGGGAAGGCTTTGACGAAAACACCTACATAATATAACATCAACAAGTGTAACGAATGATAAATTACAATATTAATGAATAAGAATTAATTTTGATATATATTTTAATATTTTTAGAAATCAACCCATCCTATTACACCTATTTCAATTTACAGGGAAACAAACAATAGAAAATGACTTGTTTGTAATTGGTCGCTAAAATTCCAGATGTCGCTGCGATCGAAATACTGCAACTGTGGAAAACGAATGTATAATGGCACCTAGGAAAAACTTCACAGCCTGGAAACGAACCCCTAGGAAGTGACCTCTTTTAGACAATCCCACAACTGGTGTTACTCATAATAACAGTTGGAAAGAGAAAAATTTGTAAAGGTAAGTTTGGTGATGCTTTGTTCGTAATTGAGCGCTCGAATCCTAGATGTCGCTACCTTGAATAGCACCGCAGCAGTGGAAAATCAATATAATCAATACAAAACGTAAGGACGCTTAATGAAAAACTTCGCAGGCAGCATGGAAACCAACCCCTCTAAAGCGACATCTTTTAGACGACCCCACAACTGCGTCATTCATAATAAAAGGTCAGTGACACCTGTTGTTACATTAATAGATGCGAAAATTCAAAACTCTTTGCTAATAATAGGATTTTTGTTGATTGGATTTTTGTTGATTGGTTTTTGGTTGATAGGTTTTTTGTTGATAGGTTTTTTGTTGATAGGTTTTTTGTTGATAGGTTTTTTGTGGATAGGTTTTTTGTTGATAGGTTTTTTGTTGATAGGTTTTTTGTAGACAGGTTTTTTGTTGATAGTTTTTTTGTTGATAGGTTTTTTTGTTGATAGGTTTTTTGTTGATAGGTTTCTTGTTGATAGGTTTTTTGTTGACAGATTTCTTGTTGATAGGTTTTTTGTTGATAGGTTTTTTGTAGACAGGTTTCTTGTTGATAGGTTTTTTGTTGATTGGTTTTTCGTTGATAGGTTTTTTTGTTGATAGCTTCTTTCTCTTAATAGGGACTTAATCGAAGAAAATCATTTAACAATAAACTATTAACTACAAATGTTAAGAAAAATAATTATCATTACTTTGGGTCGCTAAAGGGATAAAAATCATTAATAAAACGCTGCAGCTGCATGCCCACAATAAGATTACATATTATTGGAACCTAAATATCTATTATCTGCTATGGGCAGGCCAATTTAGACCTATAATTAACACGGCCTAACAACTAATTGAGCACATCGGGGACAATGGGACTCATCCGACGCCGGCGGCAGCTCAACGAGGCCCCGGCAGATTTTAATTAACCAGAGATATTTAGGCAATTTTATTTGGAAAATTCGATGACAATATAAATAGTTAGGGCCTGCGTGCTCCTGCACCGCTGTATTAATTACAGCATCGTTCATTGAGGCTTTTCTGGTATTCTGCACCTGGAAGCGTCCATACACACCAACACAGCCGCATTTGCACTAACACACACGAGCGGATTGCTGCGTCGGTGAATGCAGTACAAATATCATCCACAAATAGCTGACCTATATATCTAGAAGCCCGTGACTGTCCCATGACGTCACGGCCGTTACCCCGGTGACGGTTTAAAGGTAGCGGCGGCGGCGGTGGAGGCAGCGTCGCGGCGCTTGCTGCGAGCGTCGCTATGGCGAGAGCATCGTTGCAGCGAGAGCATCGCTGTGGCGATAGCGTCGCTGTGGCGATAGCGTCCCTGTGGCGATAGCGTCGAGGCGACGACGGCGTCGCGGCGGTGATAGCATCGCGGCGATTATAGTGTGGTGATAGCTCACGGCGGTTATAGCGCCGCGATGGAGGCAACATCGCTGTTACAGCAATGGTATCAAGGGGAATAGCGTCGCGACGCTGACGGTAGAACAGAGGCGGCGGCAAAAGCGTTTGAATTGACACCTCCCGGCTGGGCTATACAGATCCTTTGACCCACTGACCCCTGCTACTTTAATCGAAGACAAAGGGCCATCCCTAAACTGTAATTACATACGTGAGGGTTTTGGGGAAGATGAGTTCAGGCTCTCTTGTGTTTACAAAGGCGGCTACAGGCTTAACTATAAGCACAAACTGTGCTATAAACACAAACTATACTATAAGCACAAACTATACTATAAGCACAAACTATACTATAAGCACAAACTATACTATAAGCTTGACAATGATGATAGATCAATTCTTCCTTTCTCGCAGAGAAAGTATAGTGATCATGAGAAAAAACTGTTTTGAGATTTTGATGATTCTCGACGTTTTGAGCGATTTTGAGTCGATTTGGCCCTTTTTTGCTTTTTTGTCTATCTGTGTGTGTGTGTCTGTCTGTGTGTGTGTGTGTGTGTGTGTGTGTGTGTGTGTGTGTGTGTGTGTGTGTGTGTGTGTGTGTGTGTGTGTGTGTGTGTGTGTGTGTGTGTGTGTGTGTGTGTGTGTGTGCGAGTGTGTGTGTGTGTGTGTGTGTGTGTGTGTGTAAACACGATAACTCAAAAATGACTTGAGCTAGATCGATGAAATTTGGTATG